>JALIZH010012420.1:0-12235 GCA_030522465.1 Rhipicephalus appendiculatus | reverse complement strand
CACAGCCTGAATAAAGGAGCGATTTTGACGCCCCTCGTACCTTCTCCATTCTGCGACAAAAATACCGCATCCATTCGGGTTTCTAACGTTCTCTGCGTTTCTCCAATTATTAGATTCCCGAGTACACACATGGCAACTCTGCGTGCCTGTTGTAACCTCGACTGTTTAGAAACCAAATACGTTTCCTGGAGAGTCGAAACCAAAACTGCGGTGCTATGTCAATTTATGTTACAAAAAGGAAAATTTAACATGAAAATAGCGCAACGTGGTTATAACATGACAGAGAACAGATAGAAAATACGCAAAACGTAGGCTAATTTTAGAAAATCTTGTGCCAGAATAAGCATGTTGGAACATGCGAGTAATTTAAAGCTATTAAAGGTACGCATCCCAGGAATTAGCTAACGTTTATAATTGTTTATTAAATGCGGCTCACCATGCAACAAAAAATAGCTACCAAACGATAATCGAATATATTTTCATGCGTATTTTAAATAATTAAGTGAAGACACGTTTGAAAAAGGCCACGTGAACGCTCCGAGTCCGATGAACCAAACCATACAATTCGGGTACAAGTCATTATTGCATAATGCAACCTGTTAAGGTGAACTTTCCCGTCCTCGTTAGCTTATAACTGCGTTTCGAATGCACTTGACGTGAGGTTAAAGTATCTCGACGCACGTGTTGAATCAATACGCTTAACTTCAATGGCAAATGACTTCGAGTTTATTAGAGTGAGACCTGACGAGATCGTATTTACAAAGCGTCCTCAGGAAAAACTCTAAAGCTGGCTCCCTCAGTGTCAGTGCAGCCATTCCGGGCATACATTCGTTTTTCTTTTATTTATCATGCACGTAAATATAATTCCATTAATTTCCTTCGTGACATACACGTTAGCACAAGCTGATATGGAGATATGAAGTCGCGTGGATGATAGTGAGCGAGATAATAAAAATAAAACCTTGAGCTTGTAAGCGAGATTTTCTTTATCGTTAATAAAGTTAATATTGCAAAGTTTTCTTTAAACTATCCCAGGTGATGACACGTTGCTTTATGGAGCCCCTTTCATTCTTTAGTGCACATGTAAATTTTAAAGAATAAAAAGTAAAACACAGGCAGACCATTTTAAATGCAGAGCATTTCTTTAACTCACGATGTCACCCGGCGTCCGGCGTAGTACACTCTCAGTACGGTCCTGGATAATAGCCTCGATATAGGCGGCATCCTTCGACGTACTGTTTATTATCACGGCTATGGACAGCCCAGCGAAGAGAAGTATACGTTACTCTCTTCAGGCGGCCTCGAACTTGAGGAGTGCCGCCTATAAACTATCGCAGTAAGCGGCCGAAGTCCGCATACGGCCCCGCAGGCCGATCCGCGTGCGAGTTGAGCCGTTGAGCGGCAGGGCGGCGGGGAACAAGCGTCGGAAACAACTGCACCACGCATGCGCTTGAACGAAAAAAAAAAAAAGAAAGAAGAATTGAGACGCGCGCTCCGCGCTCGCCCGGCGCGCGTGCGTGAAGGGAAAAAAAAAAGAAAAAAAAAAACCCCGACAGACGAGCATTGCGGAAGCTGAGAACTTTCGTGTTCGCCGCGCGGCCGCTCCATCACGAGACGTGCAGGCGACAGAGCTTTGAGGCCGGTAACCGTCACCTGTTTGTCAACGTACTTGGAAAGCGCTAAACTGCGTCGGCTGCGCACTTTGCGCCTGCCGCTGGGTGATATGTTTTCATCAATGGATATGAAAGGTGTGTATCGAGGGCAGTGTAACGCGCCGCAATGTGAGTGCGATGGATTTTGCCGCGCCGGGAACAATGAACCTGCCGCACCATACCAGGCTGGTTGGTGCGCGTACTGCGGGCACAGTCCAGTACAACATGCTCGAATTGGTAAGTAGCCTTTCTGTTTTCCTTGATGGTGTCGTGATATCTGCTGATGCATGTGCAGGATCCAATTTTGCTGAGTGAACGAAAAAAAAAGAAATAGGAGGAGGGTGGGCACACTTCGCCCGTTATATATATATATATACATTGATCGTGTTATACTTGCGAGAGAACATTAAGCGCAGCAGTAACTACTCCCGAATTTACATGCTTTGTGTGTAATCTTCGTTACATCCCATTGTAGATGCGCTTTTTCGCGGAATACAATGCTTCTTATGTTATCATGTGTACACATTACGTTGTGACAAATTTGTTTTCAATTTACTCAGTTCATGGCTCGCATTTGTTTCGTGACTTAATTGTGGCATGCCAGCTTGCGTAACTTTTCAACATCTGGAACCGCGTACGTTTTTCAGGGTCGAGATCTACGCAGGACGTGTTCTTCATGCCGCCCGATGTGCCACCCAGTCAACCGCAGGAAGCGATTGAAACACTTTCCAGTGCTTACGGCACACTTTATTTAGGATATCATACGTCTCCCTGCATTTGGGCAAGCCCCAGTGTTACCGTTTTGATTCCAATAAAAGACGACAAACAACATTTGTTTTATCAGTTATCGAGTTATGACATTTGTCACGCATTAAAAAAGAAAGTACTAGTGCATGCAAAACAGATTCCTGAAACACTGGCCTATCAATATCAATGCTCGTGTTCTACAAAACAAGTTGAACAGATGATTTTTGGAAAACAATGCACAAAAGGAATAAACGGAAGGCAGTGAGACAGAGGCCCGTATTCACAAACGCTCCTCGACTCGAAACTCGACCTCAAGGGATCCTCGAGGACTGTTTCCCGTTGCACAAATCGCCCTCGACTCAAAACGCTCCTCCACTGGAGAGAATCCTCAGTGTGCTCCTCGAGAATCCCGAGGTAGCCCAGACGCTCCTTGAGCGCTCCTCAGCGTAGCTTGCGGGTAAACATGGCAGACGTACCGTCATTTGGGCGCTTTTTAGAATTCGTTTTCCGTGTGCAAGATGTGTCTGACGAAGTCGCAAGCCAGTCTGATGCCACGAATTGTGTGCCTCGGCATTGTTTGAGGGATCGATTGAATCCTTTAGAAGAATACAGTGACACAGAGTTCCTCTCAAGGTTTCGCTTTACGAAAAGCACCGTGGCAAGCCTCCTGACATCTCTTCCGCTCAAGTCGAGCACGGACAACCGCGGTCAGCCAGTGCCTCCAACATTGCAGCTACTCATTGCGCTGCGCTTTTACGGCGCAGGCACATTTCAAGTCGTCGCCGGCGATTTGGTAAATGTGTCACAGCCAACAGTCTGCCGCATTGTAGGCCGCATGTCACGGCTGATAGCAAGCTCTCTGTTCCCAACTGTGGTGAAGTTTCCGCAGACTTCTGAGGAATGCAAGGAAGCGATGAGGAAGTTCTACGAAATCGGAGGCTTTCCGGGCGTTACAGGGTGCATTGATTGCACTCATATTCGCATAAAGAGCCCTGGCGGACCAAATGCAGAGGTCTACAGAAATCGGAAAGGCTACTTCTCCATAAACGTTCAGGTAAGGGCGCCGCATGTCGCGTTATTTTTATCTTCTGAAACGCATGATGAAACTGCATTCTAAACAGACAGACAGACAGACAGACAGACAGACAGACAGACAGACAGACAGACAGACAGACAACGAACTTTAATAGATCCTGAGGAGTTACTGACAGGATCGCCCAACGGGAGGGCCGTCGTAACCGCTGGCCATGCCCACGAAAATCAATTTTTTTTTTCGTGCGCAGAACGTTTGAGGAAAAAAGGTAGACAAGAAAGAGCGCACACTTACAACCAATTTGTTGCTGATATGGCGAGAACCTATATACAATCAGATGGGCAAGGAAATGAAGCAACGAAGAGAAAGGGCAAGGGACGGCGTCTGCACAAAACAACTCATTTACATGATGATATAACATTTCCACGATAATATACTGATACTCATTGTCTGAGAAGTTAACAGACGGAGCACTCACACACTGGGCAAAACGTTTTCCTCAAACGTGTTGCGCACAAAGAAAACGGATTTTCCTTTTAGAATGCAGTTCCAACTAGCCCAAATAGACATCCTGTTGCATGGTCAGATGTCACCTGTGCGCAGCAAAAATTGTTAGCCCCAAGCTATACCGACATTTTAAGTTTTTTTTTTCGGGATAACATACTTCAATAAATCACGTAAACAGAAAAGAATTTACACATAGTTACAAAATATTTTCCTCTTCTAAGTTGTCTTTAAGTAAATACGCATATCCAAAGCAGCGCAGTTGCGAATTTTGAATTACTTCGCAAAGTGGGTCGTTCGATACGGAAAACATATGATGTCAAGTTCTTGTACAGGCTATTTCCTCAAAAAGTCGTTGAATCAATGAACCACTTAGTTTCAGAGGCTGCATAAAAGGCTTTTAAACTGGTCGGCACCCTGACCGGGAGCCGCCTTTAACTTTCTTATCGTGTTTCGATAGTAAAGCCAGTTCGCTACATCCTGCTAATTTCTTCACGTTCATAGGCCATCACTGGGCCCCAACTTCAATTTCTGGATGTTGTGATCGGCTGGCCGGGATCTGTGCACGACAGTAGGATTTTTGACAACAGTCGTGCAAGGGTCCTGTTCGAGACCGAAAGGCTACCTGGTGTGCTACTTGGGGATGCAGGCTATGCTTGCACATCATTCCTGATGACGCCGTTCTCAAAACCAGGACCACCAAACAGCCCCGAGGCCCGGTATGTCTCACTACACAGCATAAATAACGTCATGGCCCTTCTGGCAGGATGCATTGCCACGGCAGGGCTTCTTTTGCTAGCATAATATTGTGCGATATCTAATAATGACAAACCGGACGTTTCATGCAGGTACCAAGCTGCCCACAAACGAACACGGAACACAGTGGAGCGAGCGTTCGGTGTATGGAAGCGACGTTTTCCGTGTCTTGACATGGAGCTTCAGAACCAGCTTGAGAACACACTACTGATAATCACAGCTTGTGCTGCACTGCACAATGTAGCCTGCATGCGTAATGAGCCATGCCCTCCCATCACATCGGTTCCAGCTACACAACGGCCACATCAGCAGCAGCTGCGGCACCTGCCCGTGCTGGCGCCCGTCGATACCCTGAGCGGCAGCAGAGCACGTGCTCGTCTTACCGCGAGGTGCTTTTCATAAATATCGGTAGTTTTATTCTTTTGTTACATTCGTCTTCACAGTGTAGTTAATTTCATCATTCCAGTTTTATGTTGTTTCTTTGCTTAAACAAAAACTTTTGTTTCAACATATGAGTCTATGTTTTATTGAATATATTCGACGTCGCATACAGTTAGTTCTTCGCATAACTTGAACGCAGCCCAGATGTGAGCTGTACAATGACAGAAAACAAGAAAGTAAGAACTGGTTTCAAAATTTCTGATGTTTCATGTTCGACAACCATTCTAAAAAGACTACAATTCGTACACTCCCTCAATGAAATGGTTCTGGGAGCTTAATGCAGATAGCTGCCGCTCCTTTATGGCTTTTTCAAGCTGAAGCAATTCCAGCTCGAGCTTGTTTTTTTTCTTGATGTCGTTTTCGGATCTGCTCCATTCTTTGACCATGAAGCAGTCGCATTTCCAACTTGTGCTTTTCTTGCTTTCTGTCTTCCTCGTTTTGGAGTGTAACGATCCGGGCCTCTGCCTCTGGAGCCAGCATACGCTCAACCGCAGATATACGGGAGCCAGACCGGTTTGCTCGTTTAGCCACAGACGCAGCTGGAGGCACCATTGGTTCTTCCTCCAGTTCATATCGGTGTGCAGTAACACCACCGGAAGCTGTTGGTTCCACACAGACTCTAGGCGTCGCAGGCCTCCTAGAAGACGCTAATGAAAGAACCGGTGACAACGGCCTGTCGCATGGCGGTGAGCCTAGAAAAACGAAAGCGCAGCATGTCATTGCTCTCACCAAAGCAGATTTCCAGCAGCAGCAGAAAGAAGTGTAAACGTTTGAAATGTCGATATGGATACACATATATTCAGATTTCAATATTATATTAGGCAGGAGGTGAATGAATAAACACGTGAAGAACTGATATGGACCATATTGGACAGCAACATACGCAGTAATGTGGCATATGTATTTAGAGGAAAATGAAATGTGCATGCAGACAAAAATGTTCATAAACAGTAATAATGGAGGCAGCAAAGTGAAGGAAACCCCGCTGACATGAGATCAAGTACAAAATATTTCTGCAGACGGACACCAACATGTGGCCACAGTAATTTAACATCATGAAAAGTTTCACGAACTACTTTATAAGGCAAATAGCTATTGATATATGAACTGTCGGGAATGTGACAAAAAAACACAGTGGGGACTATTACCCAAATTTTCAAGGCAGTCAGGGTGAGAAATCGAATGACCCATAGTCAAGGATGCACAACATGGTAAGGTGTGAAGAAAAATAAAGAACGCCGCAGCTGTTTCGTTGTACTCAACGACGATGATGACTTAAACATTTCCCTCAATTCATTACATGTAAAATGAGCGAACTATACAATGTGCTAAATACCAAGTGATGCTGCGCTGTTGTCCTGGCGCTGGTTTACCATAGACTCAAATATGGCAACAGGCGGCAGTGTCAACACAGGCTGGTTTCTGTGGGCTCCGTCACTGTCGAAGGGGTTGGGAAGTCGTGTCGTCATATGCGATGCGACTGCTCCCACAAGTGCGAGCGATGGGCTCATGGGGCTGCATGTACGGGGCCCCCCCACCTGTGCCATAAACAAATGCGTCTGCACGTCATTTAAGTAAGTCTGCGTGAAGAAAAACACATAAAATTTTCATTGCTTTCTATGCAAATTGCGCCATTATTGCTAAATCTTCGTGTCATTGAGAAAGAAAAGGCACGGGTAGTTTTAATAGTATTGTGTCAAAAGTACCTTCACAATGATCAGCAGTTCTTATGTAAAAGCTTCACCACAGTGAGAACTACACTTTGTGACTAATCCATATAAATATCGTTCGTGTAATTTCTTAAGCACTCGGAATGCTATTTTACGATCATTCAAATATCTGTATCATTATATCATATTTTTTTCAATTCTTTCTGCAATTTTTCTTGGTGTCTACGTAGGCTTATAATTGTGTCATGAGTAAAGTGCGCAGGCGTATTTTTAAATTTTAGAAGTAAAAAAGAAAACAATAAATTTATAAAGAACACGATATTTGAGCAGTACTTGGGAATTCTTTTATTTTTGATGTCACGCTCACCGAAAACGAGCGCTTGCTGCTGCCGCTGACGAGCGTAGCGGGACTTTTTAAAGAAAATAATTTCGCTAGCTTCTCCGTATACATGTGCAGTACGGATATAACAGTGCATATATATGTGTATCTGCGGCAGCTTTAAATGCATGAAAGAAGGTAGAAAACAAGAGAGACATATTCGACATTTACTTGCCTGTCGCGTGGATGTCCCTCTTTTGTTGCGAGTCCTTTTTTTTCCACCGATTCTTAAGGTTGTCCCAGAGTTTGCGGAGCTGCTTCTCTGATCGTGGCCTAATGTGCGGCTGGGAGTTGTAGTCGGCGCACAGGTTTCTCCATGCAATGTTTTTCGCTTCCACAGAACTGCTACTTGTGCGACGGCTTTCAATTACGCGCGCGTACTTTTGAATTAGTGACCGCAAGAGCTCTCGCTCCTCCTCTGAGTACACAAAGCGCGCTGAGGGCTCCTTGTTAACGGTGCCTTTTTCGCTTTCATTCATAGCGGAGATGAGCCTATAGACAGCAAGTGCACGCCAACATAAACAGCAGGAAGCTTGATCGGGTGCGGTGCGCACCAACGAGCCGTCTGTTGTGTCGTCTGTCATACACAAGGGCCTTTGCACAGCATCGAGCTCGCACGGAAGGGGCTAGTTTAAATAAACTTTTGTATTATAATAAGTGCATCAGGTAAATTTCGACAGTCCTCTTTCTTTTTGCTGTTAAAACTAAGATAAACGAACTAGAGGCGTGCTACGACGCATTTACAGACGGCGCTCGCAGAGGAATGCGATCGTCTGCAACATTATGGTCGTCTGCTACATTTCGTTCGTCTGCGAAGCATTCGTTTTATCATCAAGTTTTCTGTGCGATGGATTCTGTGCCGTGAAGGATAAGTTGAGTGAGTCAAGGTAAGACCCCGCTATTGTGATTTTCTATTTTACACCCTTTTATACCTGTTTGCCGCCTCAGAGCGGAATATTTCTCTGGGAGAACTAAAAGCAAGAGCACTGTACGTGTTTCCCCTGTACAAAGGGTCGTCGTCTCGCGCAAACTATTACTGATAACAGCGCCTACAGGATATGCGGACTGCACGTACGCGTGTTGCGATCTCGGATGCACGTTCAGAAGTAATATCGAGACCTGCTACCGCTCGCTCACATACGAGGATGTTATGTTGCCAGACACAACAACGTCAGAAGCTCTGTCGCCACAACACACGATAAATATTTCCTCCGCTGCACCACCTACTCAAGAAAAAACTTACAACAATGACTTTGAATGGAAACTAAAAAGAAACGTTCTTGTTTGGATGCTCAAGGTATGCTTTAGACCGCATAATTTGCCATAGTTTCATCCCCGTACGTCCCTCAAGTGCATTGGAGTGGAGGACGCCTTCGTGAAGGGCTCCTTGTCAGAGGAAACATTGAGGAGCATCCTTGAATGCCACTCGACCCTCAAGTTGAGGAGAAGCATTTTCCTCAACTCCACGGAGTCGAGGTGGAGTGTCGAGTCGAGGAGCGTTTGTGAATACGGGCCAGAGAGTGATCCACATTGATTGAAAATTGGTGGGTTGAACTTTTATTAATGGTTCTGTAATTGCATGGTGAACTCGAAAATCGAGTGCAGGTGCACCAGGCAGCAGGAGATCATATGCCACCGACTTTTTTTCAGTTTTGAATATCTGCTACAGTTCTCGTGTTCTAGCACGGCATTTGTAACGTTGAACCACGATCAAGCCAACCTGTGTACTGCTGTGGCAATGTACCAGTTATAATATATCCTCATTTTCTGAAAATCAGCTGTTTTATTGAGGCATGCAGCAACAATATTTCAAGTTCGTTCTGCACCCCAACTACACGCGGGCGTTCGCGAAAGAGACGTGCAGAAGCATCAACTATTTATTTGTAGGGAAACGTGTCCGTGGCAATTTTGTGTACGTCATACTTGATCTCGGCGCACGTTTCGGCATTCACTTGAACAGCGGTGTGATGCTGAGTAAAGGTAAGAGTTGCTAGTCCCCATATATAAGATAAGTTAAAGACTGAAGATGAGTAAAACCACTGTGTCGCGCGAAATAGCGCGCATAAGTGCTAATTGCTGAAACAGATGATCGTCGAACTGCTAAAAAGGTGCTGCTGACCCAACGTGCGGCTAGCGACAGTTCACGCGCACTAAGTGC
Organism: Rhipicephalus appendiculatus; assembly: GCA_030522465.1. Lineage (NCBI taxonomy): Eukaryota > Metazoa > Arthropoda > Arachnida > Ixodida > Ixodidae > Rhipicephalus > Rhipicephalus appendiculatus. The sequence continues at coordinate 2,895 of JALIZH010012420.1, read as the reverse complement.
AAATGTTAGTGTAGGCACTTTAAAATACCCATTCAAGCATTAACGTGCCAAAGCAGGTTAACGTTACACGAACAGCTGAGGACGGACTGCTGTCACTGACACGCGTGTACGTCGCGGCATAAATAACGGAATTTGCTCGCAGCACACGCACAGGGGAAAAATGTACGTGGGTTCCGAGATCTGAGGATATCCTCGTCACGCTGGTTTACATTCGCGAATTTTCGTCGAGCGAAACAACCGCTGTTCACGGAGAAGCTTTAACGACACACGGACACACGTTAATCGTTCTTGCGGCACGGAGAATTACGAACCGAAGTCGGAGCCGAAGGTGCTTACCGCGTTTGTCTGGAGTTCATGAAGTCCCGCAAACTATTTGCTGACCTAATGCACCCTCAAGCACATGCACATGGCACAAAAACAGAAGTTCAACGTCGCGCCGACTGTTTCCAAACGGCATGGTAGATATATACCCCCGCGAAAAAAACGAGCATTCTTGCGGTGGCGCTGTGGTGCAATGGGTAAGTTATCTGCTTTCAGTGCACGCGGCCCCGAGTTCGATTCCAGTGCTGTGCGTAATTTGCATGTTGTTGTCGCAGATGTTGATGATTGTGATACTGTTCATCTTCTAATTACCCGTAGTGGTAATTACAACCGCCAAACTGGCGAGAAAATGGTTGCCAGCGTCAAAAAATAACTTTTTTTCTCGCAACCGCGTCAGGGCCGCCTACAGATAGGCCGCGTACAGGGCCGTCACGCGTAACCGCAGGCCGTACCTAGCCAGGAAAAATTTGACTTAAAATCCCGTCTAAGCGTCACCACGGCTATTCTGAAGGCCACTTAGAATAAGGCCGCTTCTTCTGGGACACGGCTACGGAGCCGCGTAACGAACTGACTAGATGCGGCCATAATTTGACCGGATTTCCTGCCTGTAGGCGTGTATTCTAGCCGGGATTTGACTGAGAGTGTAGTACTCCGCACTGCGAGCGCTCTCGCTTCGCGCGCTTCGCCAATCGTTCTCTTCGTCGCCCCGGTGTTTCCGCCGGAGCGATTGGCCTGTGATGCCATCTACCGTGCACAACATTCAAGAAGTTCTGTAGATGCGATGTAAAATGGAGCATCTCATGGCGGCGGGTATGTCCTTCGTCCTGCGTCGCTCAGTCGCGGTGTCCGCATAACAACAGCTGCGAGCGCGCGGGGCGCGCCAATGAAATTTCCGCCACCTTCCTACGCAGGAGTTAAATGCAAAGCATTTCTTTAACTCACGATGTCACCCGGCGTCGGCGGAGTGGTGGGGTCTACGCCCCACCACCACCATTAAAAATCCTCAGCCGGGGCCGGAGGGGGCTCTGCCCCCCCGTAAAGCCGTACGGGGGGGGGGGGCACGAGCCCCACTGCCCCCCCCCCCCCCCGTAGTTGGCGCTTCTGCCCGGCATAAAACACTTTCGTGATAAAGTTTTGAAGCATTCACGTACTCACGACAAGTACACCAGAAACGCGAAGCGAGAAAAGCGGTTTATGAACACTTTAAAAAAAAAATCAGTTTAGCACGGCGACAGCCAGGGCAGCATCATCTAGAGAAGTCGAAACGGTTCAGCGAAAGCACGCACAGTAATCATTATTGCATGGAGTGACCACTTAGCATTCCATTGTGCAAGTTGCGGCGGCAGGGGTGTTGTCGGTGAGTAGAACACACACGTATGAGTACACACACAAGAAACAAAAGGAAAACAAGACATCATGGTTATGAAGCGGATATACCTCAAACCGGGTAAAGTTGCCTGCAGTGCTTGAAAAACCAAGCACGAACACACACACACAATTCGCTGTTTCAGCGGGAGCGTGCGACGTGCTTATGTGTCTAAATCGGTGAAAGACTTTTTCGTGCCCAAAGATTTGAGCTCCGAGGAATTGCGCGAGCAATGATCAAAATGAGAAAAGTAGATGAGGCGTGTCGTGGCTGCTTGGGCGGATTTATCATCTTGGAACGTCGCGAAAATATTTCCGCCGCACGGTGCTCTAGTCTATTGGCACTGAACTGGGCTCTTGGGGGGCGCGCTTGCACAGAGTCGGCGGCCGCGCTACGAGTTCCCATCGACTCCTGGGAGCGGACAATTGATTGGGACGCGGTATAGCGCTGCCATCTGTCGCCCACAGCGCGAACTTATAATTGAGGCTCGCTTGCCTTGACGACGTTGCCACAAAAAATTAAAAAAAAAGATGTAAGCGTTTTTTCGAAATAGAAAACAGCCGTCCCAACTTCACGCCAATTATCGGCCCTTTTACGTATAGATCACCGAGTTACAGCTCTATTATACCAAAAATTGATAAAAAATATACGAAGTTCATCAATTCCACTATTCTGCGAAAATGTTTCAGCAAACACCAGATGCATCTACTTGGCCTAGTCAATCAAGACTAAGAAAGGCAATACAATTTTGCAGCTAATTGTTGTCCCAGCGCACTTCTGAGTACTACCTGCAATATAGTTAAACACATCATTTTCAACCAGCTGGTTAAGCTTCTGGATTCCACTGCATTATTCACCCCTGCCAAGTATGAAGTTCGAGAAACTTTCTCACGTGCAATTCAGCTTACAATCATTACTTATAAATTCCATGATATTCTCGATCGTCCATCAGTTCCCCATTACATTTTCTTAGACTTCGCTGAACTATTTGATACGGTATCTCATCAACATTTACTATTTAAGCAAAATCTATTATTCTTCGTACTAACATTCTCAAGTGCATTGAATGCTTTCTTTTCTAATTACACTCGATTTGCAACCTCGAACAGCCATAATTCCAAACGACCACACAGTTAACGAATGTGACTTTCGTTAGCACATTCCTCCAGTGTCAAGCAATGCTTGAATGTAGCTTACGTCAGTAATAT
>JALIZH010012419.1:135000-256989 GCA_030522465.1 Rhipicephalus appendiculatus | reverse complement strand
GAGTACTCATGAGTGTGAGTGGACGTGAGTGTGAACGTGAGTGAGAACTCATGAGTGCGAGTGGTCGTGAGTGTGAACGTGAGTGAGAACTCATGAGTGTGAGTGGTCGTGAGTGTGAACGTGAGTGAGCGCTCATGAGTGTGAATGGTAGTGAGTGTGAACGTGAGTGAGCACTGATGAGTGTGAGTGGACGTGAGTGTGAACGTGAGTAAGAACAAAGGAGCGTGAGTGGTCGTGAGTGTGAACGTGAGTGAGCACTCATGAGGGTCAGTAGGCGTGAGTATGAACGCGAGTGAGCACTGATGAGTTGGAATGGACGTGTGTGTGAACGAGATTGAGCACTCATGAGGGTGAGTAGGCGTGAGTATGAACGTGAGTACTCATGAGTGTGAATAGTATGAACGTGAGTAGTCGTGAGTATGAACATGTGAGAACTCATGAGCGTGAGTAAGGTATGCCGCGCAGAGAAACACGGCGACAACACACACACAGTGAGTGGTCGCGCTGAGGAAGTGAGAAGCCCTAATGGTGCTGACGTTATCTAGCGGCAGTAGACTAGACAAGCGATATGAGGCCGCAAAAAAAGTTTTACTGTGGTGTAGTGTCCGCTCAGTAACAGGCGTTTCAGTTTGTTAGAAAACAGGAGGCAGAACTAGCAATCGGAAAATGAGATTTGACTTTCCTTCAAGAGATAACTGTCACTCGTGCGGCGCATTTCGATCGGCTAGCGTGTCGAAGACGCTGCCGGATACGTCAAACATCACGCAGCTGGCATCACGGCGCGGCGCGCCGTCGCGTCAGCGCCTGTCTCGGCGCGGGGTTGACTGGTGCGACGGCACCTCCTCTCTGTCTCCCGTCTCTCGGTGGGCGCTGCTTGTTTGGTAGTGTAGCGTTCGAGAAAGAGTTTTAGCAAGCTACGGAAATACGGAACGAAAATACGGTACTGGACTACGGTACCGCTCCTCTCTCGCTCGTTGTGCTTTCGCCGCTCCTAATTCCAGTAAAGGCTCCCCAACATCGCAAAGGCCTTTTCAAAAATTACTGTGGGGTGTCATGCCTTATTGTTGCCTGTCAGCCTACGCATTGTTAACGATGCAGCTGTCGATCGGGGGGAGACACTTTAATAAAATACTTTGTTGAGCGCATTGGTTCCTTTTGGAATAGATTTGAGCGCAAAAGGACGAGACACGAGAAGACGACTACACGAGCACTCGTGTAGTCGCCTTCTCTTCTTGTGTCTCGTCCTTTTGCGGTCAAGTCTATTCCAGGAGGCACTTTAAGCACGAGCTGGAGAGGAGGAGCGCTACCATAGTCCCGTGCCGTATTTGCGTACCGTATTTCCGTAACTTGCTAAAGCCCTCTAATGTGCGCATATTCGGTTCTGGTCGCGCTATGTTGCACGCGGAGGCTTCGTGTTCAAAGTGACGCTCTTAGGGCGGCAAATTCATGGAGATGCGGACAGGGACAACTTGCGCCCAGGGAAGATCTATACGGGCGCCTGTTAATCCAATGGCAGCCTGCGCACGCGGGGCTGTTGCGGACGCCCAACTAAAGCTGTGCATCAGCAAGTTGAGACCGTTATGCGCGTCTTTGTACACGCTCCCCTAGTATAAGTGATGCAATCATTTATCAAGGGTGATTATTTGCTGATCGCAGATAATGTTTGCACTGCTGAAGGCACAATATGTCGATTTGACATGGAGTTTCGTGTAAGCCCTAATAACATTTGCATCGATATTCAAAGTGCAGCGTGCGTCCACTCGGGCAAACGTGGAAAAAAAATCAGTAAGCGTGCAGAACTCTCCGATATACTAAATAGCTCGAATGTCTTTTGTTTATTATAAACTGTAATTTGAGGCGCAGACATAGTACGGCGCTTACAGTACGGCGCGTAAGGCGCTTAAAAATCGTGAAGTGATATCTCGAATGTCCTTTTATTGACGCACAGCGTGTGTTTATTACAAGACCAAGTTCCCGCTTTCTTGTTTGTTAAAATGTACGTTCGTAGAGAAAGTATCTAAGCGGAGATGCGGAGATAAAAATAGCGAATTTCGAAAAAAAAGGTATGCATTTTCAAATTTATATGGTTTGGTTTGCTCGTTCACTAAAAGAAGATGCTCACCAAGTTTGGTTGTTATCTGTGCAACAGAAGAGAATAAAATTAATTATTTCACGAGATCGTGGCGTGATTTGCTAGTGAAAGTGTATCTGAATCCTCTTTACAGACGCGGCTACTGCGCGGGCAAGAGGCCGAACTTGAAGTGGATGCCCGTGTTAGGACGTGTATATTTTTTTCGCGCCTTTTAGCCACGGAACACTCTCTGTGGAGACTGAACTAGAGGACAAACAAATAATTTATGAAGCATATTTCTAGCCTCGGAGACTGCAAGCTAGTGACGCAGAACTATCGGAAAATTGACTATCGATAACATCGATTGTTTCTTTTGAACTATCGATAGCGTAAAGAAACTATCGATAGTACTACTATCGATACTGTTATCTATAGTGCAATCGATAGTACTGTCAGTAGTAGTAATGTCGGTAGTATTACTACCGACATTACTATCAATAATATCAATAGTGCTTTGAATATCTGTGCTGTTGGCGGTCGGGGTGAAATTTTTGGCGAAATAAGTATTCCAGCAGTGAAAATACGGCAATATGTCCCTCAATAAATTCATATTCAAAAGTAAGCACTCGCACATTACAATTAACAAACCTATTTTTTTGATATTATGACTTCAGAATTACAAAATGTGATACAAATTTGAAGCCGCACACTACCGTCCATTGTAACTGTCTCGTTTCCTGTACACCTGAATAATTCAACTTAAATTGTCATGTGACAGCCAAAAATCATGGTGAAGGAGCGCAAGCATGTCAACATTCATGCCCTTCAGCATCCTCCTGCTCCACACACTCGGAAAATCAAGTTCATGCTGCAATGAGTTCGCGCGGTTGATTTTATACAAACGGTCGTAGTATAAAGCTATCGATATTATCGATAGTATAAACTATCGATAGCGCTATCGATAGTTTCCTTTACCATCTATAGTTCGATAGTACAGAACTATCGATAGTGTCGATAGTGCCATCGATAGTTCTGCATCACTACTGCAAGGTCGTTGTAAAATAGGAACCGAAGCTCGAATTGGCGGAAACTAATCACGTGAGACATCTGGTGTGACATCTCTACACACCATTGCATTATAGACAGTTCACCAACGCACCTGCTTTCGCGCCAATTTCACGTGGGTAAAAGCGTGCACGGCGGCGGCCCCGCAATTTGCCGCATATGAACTGTAGCTGTCCTACTAAATCTGCGCCTCAAGCTATATATTGTTTCAATTAAACAAAAGTCATTCTATTTAGTAAGCCGAAGTGTTCTCCACACGGAGTGTTTTTTTTTTCACGTTTGCACGAGTGGACGCACGCTGCACCTTGATTATCGATGCAAATGTTACTTGGGCTTACACGAAACCGCATCTCAAGGCGACATATTATGCCTTCAGCCGCGCAGAAGACACAATCTGCAATCAGCGAACAATCACACTTGATCATTTGATGCATCATTCATATAACGAGAACTTGTACAAAGACGCGCATAACGGTCTCAACTCGTTCATAGACTGTTTAATTTTGGCGACCGCAACAACCCTGCGTATGCAGGCTGCCAATGAACGTTGCCCGCGTCCGCAGATTTACGAAAGTGTCACTTTCAGCACGGAGCGCGAGCGCTACCGAAGCTGCGCCCATTTTCTCGGACGCAAAATGACAAAGCTACCGTACATGCAGCGCATTCCATGCAACAAGGGAGGTAGAGAGGAGGCGCCGCTGGCGCCGCCGCCACCGTAGCGCCGTCGCGCCGAGGTGGACGAGGCGCCGACGCGGTGGCGAGCCCCGGCGCCCCGTCGGCCCCGCTAGAACCAGTGTTGCCAGGTTTGGCTATATATAGCCAAATTGGGCTACAGAAGAAAAAATTTTGGCGTCAACTTAGGCGAGTTGGCTATGTGGCTATATTTGGGCTACTGAAAATCGGCGACTTGGCTTTGTTTGGGCTATAACGCTCCAAAGGCGACTCTCGTCGATTACAAGCAAATCTCTAAAGTCGCACTCACATTTAGCCTTGAAGGGGCCTAAAGCGGCAACATTCACCAGAAAGCCGCACGCTTCGTCACCTAAGCGAGCGGAAAACCGTGCGACAAGCACCATCGGTCTATGATCATATCAGCCCCGGCGACAGCGGGGCGCCTTTCTGCCTCTTCGGAAGACCTTTGGCAGCAGTAGCATATGAACCACGTGATTTCAGGACGCAGTTTCAGACTGGAGGTCAAGGAGTTTGATGTGTATTTGTATAGGTTCAAACGAACTTTCTTTTACAGGAACTTTCTGCAATTTCATCGATTTCGTAGTAGTTAATCTTGTTTTAATCAAATTACAGACACAACGCGAGTAGTGTGCATACTGTAGAACCTACACAAGTTCGAGCGCATACACCGCAAAGAATGATGAGTCATGCACCTGGCCGTGGTCATGAATAATAAGCTCACGCGTTTCACCCAATATGAGATTTCAATGCCTGTGCTCACCTCTAGTGCTTTGCGTGACGTCTGCGTTGCCTGGAGCAAGTTTACCAAAACTAATTTCATTCTTTATCTACCACATTACCCATCGCGATGGGCTACTGGTTATGGTTCTCGACTGCTGACCAAAGGTCGCGGAATGAAAACCTGGCCTCGGCGGCCGCATTTCCATGAAGGCAAAATGATACAGAGACCTGCGTGCTTAGATAAGGTGAACGTGGAAGAACCCTAGGTGGCCGTGATTTCCGGAGCCCTCCACCACGGCGTATCTCATCTGTCGTTTTGGGACGTAAAACCTCGATACTACCGACCGCTCCCGCTGCTCTGTCGTTCACTGCCGCAACAACATTACATTATTCATGTATAAGTCGGCATTTTCTTGTTCATTTGGCATTGCTAAGTTGAATTCGGCGCATTATTTCAATATTATCAGGGAAGGTGCCAAAGGCTGGTGGATATCATCATAAAATTAGTCTAGGAAAGCACAAAAATAATCTTTGAGATTGTTTTTCTTCATGTGTAAAATACTGCAGAGTTGCTGACAACTGGTCCTATAGAACTACTCGCATCGGAGAGTCACTTTCCAAAGCAACGGACTGGTGAGATGCAGCTTGCAGAATTCATTTTTTGTTTCGTTTTTTTTTTGTTTTTGTTTCTTTTTTAAATTAACTTACGATGATTGCTTAAGGAAGCGCCTGAACATTGATATATCATGTTCTTGAGCACAATTTAGCTACACTAACGACGCCTTGTAGAGCACTAAAAGGGATTCTACTAGTCGGATGTTAAAATGTAAGTCCAACTAAAACTGCAAATAAGAATGGCTATATTTGGCTACAATTATGTTTCCTCTTTTTTGTCTTTGGCTATATTTGGGCTACAGTCGCTCAGGCTCTTGGCTACGCCGCCTTGTCCGACCTGGCAACACTGGCTAGAACAGTGCACTAGAAGGGGGGCAGCGGAATGAACGAAGCGGCCGCGCCGCACGGCATGGACGCGTCTCGGTAGATGTTCCGACGGGCGATCGTAGCGGCGGCGCCGTATTTGCTGTAGTAACTTTGTCAACTTTGTACAGCTGCTGAAGTGGCTGAAGTGGCTGAAGCTCTCGAGAGCGTCTGCATTTGGCGCGCGCATGCTGTAGCCTACGAAAGCGTGTAATTGCGCGTTTAGAGTGCTTTTAACGCATTACTGAGCTTTAAACGGTGTCTCAACGCCTGCTACAAGCCATGGTGCACAAGTGAATATGCAGCTGCGCCAAAATTGCGTCGACTCATTCCCTGTTTGAGGGGCCTGCCGACCCTCAAAGAAGGCGACGATCGGATTTCGCGTATATGCACCTAGGTGGTCACTGATTGCTGTGCGGATTGCAAGCAACACATCGAGCCGTGATACACCACAATCGATTGCGAACGCACAACGAAGATTGAAGTAACAAACCAGCGACGAAAGCCCCTTATGTCGGCAGTCCCTGCGATATCTAGAGCATTGACGCTTATACGAGCTACAATGCGCTCGATTGTTTCAAGAGTAACCTGAGAACACATAACTCTCTCAACGTTATAGGGACGGTTGAGTAATATCGTGCCAGTTTCGCGCTGTTCAAATGCCGAAAGGATATCTTGTTTCAACAGCGTGCACGGTTACTGTGCACCACCTCTGTAGGCTTAAATTACCAGGGAACTGAGCCGAAGGCACGCGTTCAGCTCCGACGAACGAACTTCATGCATCAGTGCTTATCTCAAGCATAATGAAATGCGCAGGTGTAAATATAGCCCGTCTGGTTTTCAACCAGCTCCCCTTTTATATCGACAGATTACAGTGCACTATTTTCCAGGTCTGCTATCGATGTCATTGCAAGATTTTGTTTCACAATGTTTTGTATAATCATTTAATTGCTTTATCCGTAAAGTGTCAGAAGTGAAGCCAGGATGGGTGGCGGTGCTCTACGATTTGCGATATATATATATACATATATATATATATATATATATATATATATATATATATATATATATATATATGTATATATATATATATATATATATATATGGCCAGTAAAGTTACACCTCCCCGTCCTGCCCCATCAACAACAGCCCTGCAACGCCCCTGAGGAGGACGACCGTTATTTCATCGCGGTCCAGTTACGTTTGACTTCCGATACTATGCATTGAGCCCCCGTAATGTTCAAAAAGTCACATTTACTCAGCGCATTTGTAGAGACGCACCGTACACACAGCGTCTCCATGGGTAAATATTCGGCCTGCTTCCTGCAGGATAAAATATATGCACCCTGATTTCTGAGCATAGCTAAATTCCAGTAAAACGGCTCAGTTACTCTGAATAAACTATAGACGCCGAATCACCAAGAGAAGGAAGGATCAGGACAGAAGAAATCAATAAGGAGCGCACTTTCTGCTTCATGTGCCTCTTTCTTCTGACGGTCGTCCGGCGTTTAGTTAACTGACAGTAATGTACCAACAAGCCCAGCAATTAGTTCGGCTCAATTACACCGAGATCGTGAATCTTCACTGTTGCAATCAGCCCGTCTTCATTTTTTTTGTAATTTTCGTACCTTCCAGCAGTCGCTTCGGTTACAAAAATTAGCGGTATCTCTCAAAGGCATATATGAAGCAAGCATATATGTCGACGCGGAAGGCATCAGGCGGCGAGGCGTGGTCACGCCACTCAACACTTCTAGTACACTTAGGATTACCACCCGCCCCGGATTTCAAGGTACTGTCCCGAATTTTCCTACAGCATGTAGAGTCCCGCACCGTCCCTGTCCGGGCAACTATATGACCCGGATTTGCTCCTGACCATCCAGTTAAAAATTTTTAAGTGATCCAACGCAAGCCCAACAACGCTCGTCACACTACGGAACACGACGTTAGCACGAATTGCACGTACGAAGCTATGTTGCGGTGGCTAACGGCGGCTGCGAGGAGCTTTAGCCACTTTAGCAAAACTTCCGCGTGAAGTGCGTCAACTTTCACGAGTACATTCTCCAGGAAGATGAAGTGTTGCGAACAGCGCGCAGCCAGCTGAAGTACCACTTCAAGAGACCGCAACAATAAAGAAACAATGGATTTGTCTGGAACATACCGCAATAAAGAAAACTGATTTCTCCCGCTCCCTACGTTAGTGTATGATGCCCCCCCCCCCCCCCCCCGCCCCCCCACTTCCCCGTCCTGTCTTCCTTCATTGAAGAGGTGGTAACCACTCTACCGCTAGGTAGCGTACGCGAACGGCGCCAAACGCCAGCCACGCGATGTATTTGACTCATACGGTGGCGTCTTCGACATGCTAGCCCATCGAAACAAGGGACAATGGACAGATGCAGAAAAAAATTAGGTCACATTTTCTCAGTCTACCTTCCAAAAGAGGTCAAATGAACTACCGAAGAGAGCCGGGTTGAATCTTTTTTTTATTTTCTTCGAGTGTAGCACTGTTTCGACTACTATAATTTGCCTCAGAACGGTGACATGTGCAAATAAACCACGAGCAACATTTCTGCTAGTACTTGAGAAAATGACTGTGTGCAGTGAGCAACCGTAAGTGATTGCGTCAGCTAACATAGTGGTGTTCTACTTTCTAAATCCTACTAATATACTTGATCACTTGAGTTGGTACCTAATATTGACGCGTTGCCGTGTTTATTTATCTTATTTTTTTTTTGACTTACTTAATGCTTGCCTTGGTGATTTATCTACAAATTGCTGTTTCGTAGATCAGTGTGGTTATGGTATTAGTCATCATTCTACGTCGATATTTTCTTCTTGTTCGAAAGCGTCGTGTGACTTGTCAGGGAAAATCATAAATTTCTGCTTTTATCCTGACTGCATCTATGTTGGCCTGTCGTTTACCATTTTACTTTCCTTTTGTTCTCATCAGCTTGAGGGCAATCCTCGACGTAATTCAGCACTACATTTTACTTTGGCTACAGCAAAAATACATTTCACGTTAATACTCATCAAAGTGCGAAAACTAAAAGCCGGAAAAAGATGTCGCAGGACAACGTGTATATGTGCCAGTTCGTAGTCCGTAGAGGTTCGGGCTGGCCCGTAAGTTTGCGTCTTTCATAGCATTCTCTCACGCATCCCAGACTTTTCAAGTGCACTTTAGAGCAAAAGTTTAAAAAAAGGATGACAAATGAAAAATTCGGCAGATCCCAAGTACCATGGGAACCGATGTTATGCGAAGCATGCGGAGGTAGGGTGACTAGCTTGTAATGTTTTTATTAAGCGAAACGTTATGAACTGACGCTAAAGATATGTACAAATGTTGTACGCACAGATATACGTTGAACAGTCGCATATGTTTCATATAACCGGTTGTTTACAGTTGCGTAATGATGCCAACAGAAACATGCGTATTTCCAACACCAGAAGCGGTAAGCTGATAGAAGCGCTTGTGATTGCGAGGATGGTAGTCATGGATAGTGCTACGTAAACCAACTACAGTGGATGGCGCTTAAGTATACGACTGACGTTAACCCGACATGATTCCTTCGTCATAGAAGTACGTGTGTAATGTTTTGAAAATCAGATACCCAGCACTGCAAATACAATCAGATAGCCAGCACTGCAAATACAAGAAATGCTTCGCATTTAATATATCGCCACGTGCGTGGTGCAAGAAAGACAACACAAATGCACGTATGCTGTGTACAGAAGGTAGAAAGAGCAGCGAAGAACTCGCTGGGGCGGTGCGCTAGAAAGACCGACCTGCTGCTGTTCTCTCATCACTGTGTTACGAACTCCGTCGTGACGTTGCGACAATATTATAAATTGTGGCTATCAGCACGTTGGCTTTGAAAGAACCGAGGGACCGTGCATCGCCTAGAAACCAGGAAAAAAGATTCACGTTGCCCCTGATCCATTCGCCTAACACGGCTTGAATGCCAAAGCCATCGTGCGCGACTATATAAACGTGCAATTCATATCGCGCAAACGCCGCTTTGCCTTTTTTATTACTTTTTTTGTACGCGAAGGCCGCAAAGGCGGAGTTAGCCCACAGCTTCGCACTCGAGAGGCCACTAGATTTTTTGAGCTAGCTTTTCGACAAAGGCCACCTTCGCGCGAGTCGAGACATACAAGGCTTTCGCCTTAATAAATGATGAGCTTGTGACAGCGTTTTCATCCTTGCGCATAACGTGTATTTCGCATAATCTAACGTGTGTTTCTCTTTTACAGCGAAAGCTGTTATGGGATCACAACAAGGTACGTTTTTGCGCCGTAGTTGTCCGCCGCCGCCGCCGCCGCCGGTGTCCGTAACCAATATCGCACGAAATAAGAAAAAAACTAACTAAATAAAAAATCACCTATGACACATTGGGAATCGAACCTGGGTCTTCTGCGTGGCAGCCCAGCACTCTACCACTTAGCTACGCCAGTGCTTGAAACTGCGGTGCAAACTGATCCTATGCAGGCTTCATGTCGGGTAAGAAATAGCGTTAACGTGTGTTGTAAAGCGTTTTAGGACAGTAAAGTAACAACCAGGCGTCACACAATACGAATTGTGTAACGAGTGGGTCGTTCAATGCTCCAACCCATTCAAAATGGCATAATTCTTCATCGTCGTCAGCCACAGAAGCAACAAAGTGCACATAATGCGTTACAAGTGTGTAGCGGGTACCACGCTTTTCCGAAGAATGAAGAATATTGGTATAGTAGACGCTTCCCCACTACACAAAAACTATGATGATTTATGGCGTAGTGGGTAGGGTAAGGTGGGGCAAAATGAGACAAAAATTTGAAAATAGTGAACATTTATTTTTATTTCACTCTTTACCCTTAAACGACAATGCAGAAACTTTCCTTCGGGTACAAGGTATGTGCTACATAAATATGACCATGTTGCCACTGTTAAAAAGTTTATTTTAAAAAGAAATCAAAAATGCACCAGATGTCTCATTTTGCCCCAACCTGCGGGGCCAAACGAGACAGTGTGAAAAAAAATTTAACCCTTCAGTTTTTGCAGTAAAAGCACTTGAAATTAAACTCCGTGGGCCCTCACGCAGCCTTCATGACCCCAGTCCTTGCACTCCACGCATTGAATCCAGACAGAATCCGGTGCTGTTTTGCTCCAAAACTCCTTGCAGATCATACACCACCAGTCTTTCTTTGTGCTATTGTTGTATTTTGTTGAAAGCTTGCACTTCATTGGATTATTCAACGATTGGATGCTAGATATAATCTGACGCATCTTCTTCGCCTCCTTTTGCCGTTTTGGTGCAGAACTGCACGGGCGTTTCGTGGCTTTCAGCTTCGTCAGCCGGGCTTTGTGAGGCGATGAATTTAAAACTGTGCTACATTCAAATTTTCTAGCACAAATTCGGTATTGAAGGAAAACTCGATGGCGACACGTGTTTGTAAACAGCTTGACTTGGAGATTCTTTCAAATTTGCGTTCGCCTCTTGAGAGCTTCCTTGGGAACGCGGAAAAATCTCGATGCAGCACGAGTGGAGTGGGTGTCACGAACATCAGTCAGTGCTTTTTCACGTCGTTTTCCTCCCAGGAAGCTTTATATGATATTCTCTTGTGCGTCCGAGCCTTCCTAAACAATAAAATATAATATATAATGAGTGTAAGTAAATGGTTCACTTAATGAGACACTCTCTAAGGCAATTCAATGCCTTTTTGTCGCGTTTTGCCCCCCCCTCACATGCCAAAATTAAAAAAAAATTCCGCTTTGGTCCCGCGCACCAAGTGAACTGAAATTTTGGTGGTATGTAGCTAGTAGTATATAGTAACAATATAAATACTTACGTTGTTGTACTGACGCCAGAGTAGCTTCATGCACGGATCCGAAAATTTAGCCGAGAAGAATTTCGCCCCTTTTTGACGGGTCACGAACACACTGACACCAGCCGCGTAATTTTTCCCACGCGAACGCCGTGAGTAATCATCAACTTTTACACATAAAAAGGTGGAAAACTACCAGCACCTCTCGCCGGAATATAGAAACAAAGAAAAGTGCTTTCTGTATTAGCTATAGAGGTCGGCAAAGACAAAATGTCGCGTTTTGCCCCGTGTCTCATTTTTCCCCGCCTTACCCTACCATGTAAGTGCGCTTGTAGTAGTTGCCCCAAGAGTGTTTAAAAAAGGTTATAGAAAGGCCGCCCTTCCAGCTTTCGCTGTGACTGTGCTGCGCATTCCGCGCAGGCCTGGTGTTTTTTTTTTTAGTTATTCGGCCTGAGCATGGACGAAGGAAAATAACTAAGGGGGGAGCGTCATGGCATTAGAAGTCACTTTTCCCGTTTAATGAGGCATATAGGACTTTCGCTTTAATGTGAATATGATTTTATATGAAGTACACCGATTCATTGTGGTAGATACGCTATGTTTCAAAAGCGGCATAATCCAAGGATTAACGGGGCCGCTGGTGAGGCGCACAGAAATAACAATGTGCCACAATGCCGATCTGAGCTGTGGTTGTGCTTTTCGCTCGCCTACGTAGCTGGTTTTTCCCAACGTTGACCCAACAAACACAAGCGTTCAATTATAGAATGGTCGAGCTGCGCGCAAGCGCAATGCACTTTGTATCACGAAGGTAAAGTGCAGTACAAAGCAATGATCATTATGTGAAGTGGTAACGCTTGCACGTGAACGTGAGTGAGTGCCTACGAGTGTGAGTACGCGTGAGTACGAACGTGAGTGCTTATGAGTGTGAGTAGGCGTGAGTATGAACGCGAGTGAGTGCCTATGAGTGTGAGTAGGCGTGAGTACGAGCGTGAGTGCTTATGAGTGTGAGTAGGCGTGAGTATGAACGCGAGTGAGTGCCTATGAGTGTGAGTAGGCGTGAGTACGAGCGTGAGTGCCTATGAGTGTGAGCACACGTGAGTATGAGCGTGAGTGAGAGCCTATGACTGTGAGCAGGCGTGAGTATGAACGTGAGTGTTTATGAGTGTGAGTAGGTGTGAGTACGAAAGTGAGTGCCTGTAAGTGTGAGTAGGTGTGAGTATGAGAGTGAGTGCCTATGAGTGTGAGTAGGCGTGAGTATTAACATAAGTGGCTACGAGTGAGTATAAGTGAGTATGAACGTGAGTGAGTGCCTATGAGTGTAAGTGGGCGTGAGTATGAACATGAGTGAGTGCTTATGTCTGTGAGTAGGCGTGAGTATGAATGTGAGTGCCCATGAGTGTGAGTAGTCGTGAGAGTGAACGTGAGTGAGTGCCTCAGTGTGATTGGACGTGAGTGTGAACGTGAGTGAGTGCCTACGAGTGTGGGTAGTGTATGTGAACGTGAGTGAGTACTCATGAGTGTGAATAGGCGTATGAACGGGAGTGAGTGCTTATGCGTGTGAGTAGGCGTGAGTATGAACGTGAGTGAGTGCCTGTGAGTGTGAGTAGGCGTGAGTATGAACGTGAGTGAGTGCTTATGAGTGTGAGTAGTCGTGAGTGTGAACGTGAGTGAGTGCCTATGAGTGTGAGTCGATGTGAGTGTGAACGTGAGTGAGTGCCTATGAGTGTGAGTAGTCGTGAGTGTGAACGTGAGTGAGTACTCATCAGTGTGAGTGGACGTGAGTGTGAACGTGAGTGAGTGCCTAAGAGTGTGAGTAGGCGTGAGTATGAACGCGAGTGAGTGCCTAAGAGTGTGAGTAGTCGTGAGTGTGAATGTGAGTGAGTACTCATGAGTGTGAGAGGACGTGAGTGTGAACGTGAGTGAGTGCCTACGAGTGTGAGTAGGCGTGAGTGTGAACGTGAGTGAGTACTCATGAGTGTGAGTGAACATGAGTGTGAATGTGAGTGAGTACTCATGAGTGTGAGTGGACGTGAGTGTGAACGTGAGTGAGCACTCATGAGGGTGAGTAGGCGTGAGTATGAACGTGAGTGAGTGGGATGGCTGAAAAAATTGTGGTGAGTGAGTTTGAGTGAGTACTCCCTTAAAGTGCCGACCTATGCTGCCAGTACTTTAAGAAGGTGTGAAAGCAATCGAGATTTGTAGGTATTGGAAACCTTTATATGTCTTAAATGCGAAGCATTTCTTGTCGAACTTCGGCTACTTTGAGCGTATCTATCTATCTATCTATCTATCTATCTATCTATCTATCTATCTATCTATCTATCTATCTATCTATCCATTGTGCTCTCCCGACCGTATCGTTCATGGCAATCATACCTAAATTCGTATGGCATAACCTGACTATATGACGAACATGAACAACTGGTCATATCATGAAAATCATGAACAGCTTGTCATGAACAGTATGATTTACACGGCATGGTTGTGGTGCTCATGCGGCCGTTCCTTTAACTTGATCTATCCAAAAGTTGTTATGATGAGACATTTCTGCATGACCAGCATAAATGGCAGGTAGCAATACAAAAATCATGACGTGCTTGTCATGTACAACATGATTTACATGCCACGCTCATAGTGCGCTGAAAGCCGCTTCACTAGCATCATATATACCAAATTTGGTATTTTGTCACGTGACTATATGACGAACATAAATGACAAATGGTAAGTAATAGGGAAATTATGACATGCCATGTGTAACACGACTTGCATGCCACGCTCATGTCACGCTCGCCGCCATTTCGCTTGCTTCATATTCACCAAATTTGGTATTGCGTGACGTGACTGTATGACGAACATAAATGACAAGTGGTTATATGGAAGTCATGACATGCCATGTGCAACATGACTTGCATGTCACGCTCATGGCATGCTCGCGGCCCTTTCGCTAGCTTCACATACACCAAATTAGGTATTATGTGACGTGACTGTATAACGAACATAAATGACAAGTGGTAATATGGAAATCATGATATGACATGTGCAACATGACTTGCATGCCACGCTCCCACGATCGTGGCACGCTCGCAGCCGTTCCGCTAGCTTGATATGCACCAAAATTCGTATTGCGTGACGTGACTGTATGACGAACACAAATGACAGGCCCTCACATGTACATCATGACATGTATGTTATGCCTAGCATGATTTGCTCCTTGCTGGCTTCTTCGCATTACATCGATTCCCACAATGAGTGGGATCTCCCGGTTTTTTTCTTTCCACCATTCAGGAAGGAAGTCTGCAAGTGTAAATCTGCCGTAGATGTCTGTAACATGCCAGTTCAGATGACCATCACACAATAATTTACTAGCACCATTTTCGAGTTATAATATTGCGAAAGCCACAATTTTCACCGGAGATACGCGAAACATTCTCTTGAGAATTATCTCGTGTTTTTTAAAGACTTGTTGACTGGAAGGTTCTGCATAAGAAGCTTTATCACTCCTGACGATATTACATTCACCAATCAGTCACACAAGAAAATTTACGCTATGTGGTCTCCTGAATGCTGGCTATCAATGGCCTCATTTTTTTCTGTACGTGGGCTGTGCCGCTCCGCAGGAGATTTCTCGGCTGCCATTGCTGTGACCGAATAGGCAAACTGCACTGTGTTGTCGGCGTGCCGATGCAGTTGCCGTTGATGGTGTGAATTCTTACAACGTTCCTTCTCACGGACAACCTTATTCTTTGCGAATTATATGATGCATGCACATTCTTTGAACGTTCCTATCAACAGTGTCATACATGACCACGAGAATGAGAACAGAGCTTTAATATTCTAGAAGGGTTGTCTGCTGGACACGTGGGCATTGCATCTCGAAGATGGCAGTTCACAATAGTAACGACTAAGGCACAGAACCGTACGTACAAAGCGAAAAAACAGCGATGTGTGTGTATTGTTCTTTACATTTGTATTTGTTAGTTTGCACTGCTTTCTGTAAGAGAATAATTCGCACGGAAAGCATACAATCTCCTAAAAAAAGTAACGGTTGGCTCTTCATGCAGTAAAATTCGACTGAAATGACCACTCGGATGTCCAAACATCGTGAGCTGTATCCCCCTGTCCCTACAGTGTATGAATTAGAATAAATGTACCAGCGGTAGCGCACACTATAAAAGACTAGCACTGACTGCCGACTACCGTTGTTGGTGCATTCTAGAGTTGAGATATATTTTAAGTACATTATCAAATACTTTTTAGTAAATCCTAGTTACACTCGTGGGACTGCATTGTTCTGTAGTCGCGTACATGTCAGGCACCGATAGCATACATAATGGATATAGCGTAGCTTATTTATGTTATAGCTAGTGGTACATAATTTAGTAGATACATAAGACGACTTGGGGACATCATGCAAAAGAAAATTCCTTCCTCGGCTAATTGGTTCTGTAAAGAACGAGACGGAGTCAACACCCGTTCCTGGGCCAGCTGTTTTGTATTCTGTAGTCGTCGTCGTCTGCATCTCTCCCTAGCTGCCCGCACGCCCGAACCCCATGGTCCTTCTTGGTCATGACTCATGACACTCGGCCATGACTGCGAGCGTGCGCAGCTGCCGACAATGTTTCTGGTGGGTGGCACTGGCTGCATCGCAGCGGTCCGTCCTGGAGACGCTACGACTCTGCATGGGGATCTGCCAGTGCGCAATCTGGAGGGCGGAATTGACTCTATCGCAGTCGTCGAAGTCGTCCATAGTGCGACGTCTCCTGAAAACCGTTTGATGGCGCTTCTGGAGGGCGGTCCGGACGGTAGCGGAAAGGTCGCAGGATCATCCCGAAATGCTCGACGTTTTCACACCAAATTTTAGTGGGTTGCGGGGTGTTTCGCTGACCTACTTGAAATCGACTGCAACGTGGGGTCAGGTTCCCACGCTGACCTGTGACATGGCGTGTGCTTTTGCGGCGTTGAAATTTTGAGGCTCCCTGAAGGTCTTAAGCTTGGGATTCTTGAAGCCACGTTGGGTGCACCCAGCACGTTCTCGTCAGAAAGCGTTCCAAGAGCAGGCGATTTGCGCTGCGTGGCCAGGTCTTCGATAAGGACGATCTGAGACATCTCAGAGAGCTTGGTGTCATTTGGAGGATCGTCTCTTAGCAAGTTGGTAACGCTCTCACGTTCGACCGGTTTATGCTTTAAAGCGCGCTGATCTGCCTCCGTCTTCTCTGGGAGGAACTTGGTGGAATGCGCTGACACGTATGTTTCCTTTGATGGTAGACCGCCGAGTACGACGCTGTCTCAAGAAGTGCCCACGCGGTGGCAAGCATGGGAGCAGCTTTTTCAATATATATGGGTCAGAAACGCTATCGGCCATTGGCAGGCATACTGACGTGTCGGCTACCGAGGCAGAGTTACAGCACAATGCAAGTCCCGTGCTTGTACCAGGACCGCCTGCTGAGTTTCCTGGTGAGCTGCAATTCGCAGTTACATTCTCGAGGTGGGGCCCCTTCTGAGCTCCGTCCTCGGTGGAGGCCGGGTGGGACTCATTGGAGTGGAGGCACAGTGAATACGGCCGAAAGCGGTAATCAAGGCTGCACTCCGATCCGCTCAGGATTGCTGCCTCACGCCTTCGTACCTGTCCGACACCGCGGCACCGTTCCGAAGGTGCTCTACCGCCATGGGCCATTTCTGCAGTTCCCTCCAAGACTCGCGAAGTCCGACAGCGTTGATTGTCGCCACCCAGTGTTCGGAGTGGTCCTGAATGCCGCGGAACTCCGGTATTTCGCAGGATGCTGGCGATGGTGGGATGGCCGGCGAGAATCCAGAGAGTGCCGATGTGAAGCAGCCTAGCTGGTGCAAAAACTGCATGACTGTACACCGGAACTCTCTGCGTTGCTCGGGTGAGCTGGCCTCCAGATCATGTGAGGCGGCTACATCCAGCATGGCGTCGATGGCGCAGAATTCCGGTGTGATCACTGGAAATAGCGCAGCGCTCGACGCTGTCAAGGCGTTGATCACGACGCGGAGTCGCGAGATGGTACGGGAAAGCTCGGCGGCCCTTTCAGGTAACCCACACGTGGAGCCAACGGCAACGTCCGGGGAGTGCGGGGTGATGGCTGTGCTGACTGTGGCGGAATCCTTGTCAGATGTAGCTTGGGCAGCACCCTTCTGCATCTCAGGAGCCGATAAAGTGCTGAGCGAGAGGTTGTCGCCACGGGAAGCGTGAACAGCGTTCGCGAGCATCAGGATGTTGTGCGCTGTCTTGACGAAGGCGGTGTAAACCTGCCATTTGGCCACCGGGGAGGCCTGGACGCCGTCATCGAATGGTGGCATAGGTCCTAGCGGCAGTAATAAGGTCCTGGTGTCCATGAGCGAGGAAGCATAGACGTCGTTCCTTAGATGGAGACCCACACTGCCGATGACCCACTAAGGCAGGAGGCTTCAGCCAAACGGTTAAGGTTTCACAGGTTGCGCCATTGTAAAGAACGAGACAGAGAGAGCACCCGTTTCCTGGGCCAGCTGTTCTGTATTCTGTCATCGTCGTATTCTGCTTCTCTCTCTAGCTGCCCGCACGCCCGAACCCCAGCGTCGTTCTTGGCCATAGCAGTTCATAGTGTTATACTGGATAGCGCAGATTCGACACAGGATCATGCAAGAAAAAAAAAACACTCAAGCAAGAACAAGCGCTCAACATGCGCTTCTCCCGTTCTTCATTGTTCTTTCCTATCTTGGTCCTGCGCCGAATCAGCGTTATCCAGTATTCGAGATTTACTGTCCATGCTCACGTATATTTCTGTCATTCAGTAATACTGGCAATAATACCTGCAACACATTGATATTGCCGTTTTTATACAGTATCTTGTAATCTAGCCTGCCGGCACAACAAGCCCGAAATTCAGGCACATGCCACGCATTTATGGAATCGATTTGGTTTGAAGCAGTGACCAAGTAGCTACTGTTGTCACATTTTTTTTACTTTTATCCTAGTGTTACGAGTTGGTTGACATGCGCGTGAAAACTGAGTAGATTACATTGACTCTTCTGGTTACTTAATAGTGGCTTATGGTAGGACATAACGCCGACACTTACTTTAAAACACAGGGGTTATCTTTACAGAAGCTACAGTGCATCCTACAGTGCGATGGCGTGCGTATCATAACTAGCGTTCACTGGTCTATCGCTGCGAGGACGAGCAGCGCTTGACTATAGCATGCTTAGTCATAGGAATGAATATGCGACATTTATTACACTGCTACGAAAGGGACTGGCTATACTTGCATCCACAAATGACGTTAGAGAAGCACCACCACCACTACTCGTATTAAACGACCGTTACCACAAATGCAGATGAAGCACATTTATTTGTGAGGTGTGCACCGAGTGGTTACTAGATGAGGGTTGTTGCAGCACGTTTGTCAGCGCTGGTATGGTACGTTGACAATGCCAACAGCAGCAAACGATACGTCTTTCTCTTGTTTAGCTAGCGCAAAGGACATTATAAAACTGTTAATGTCTATTCTTGTCGTTCGAAGGTTGGCATAAACTGAGAATTTCTTAAAACACATAGCCGCTTACCACGGGCCGTCGTATGAAAGCGTGCGCCGCACGTGACAGACAGACAGACAGACAGACAGACAGACAGACAGACAGACAGACAGACAGACAGATAGATAGATAGATAGATAGATAGATAGATAGACAGACAGACAGACAGACAGACAGACAGACAGACAGACAGATAGATAGATAGATAGATAGATAGATAGATAGATAGATAGATAGATAGATAGATAGATAGATAGATAGATAGATAGATAGATAGATAGATAGATAGATAGATAGATAGATAGATAGATAGATAGATAGATTTTTCTTACTTTGGGAAAGGTTCGCACCTTTCATAAAGGTTGCAAATTCCTCCAACCGTCCGTTTGCAGGAATTTACTTTCTTGAGCTTGTTGACTTAGTTAAGGGCGACTACAGGTCTACACGCTTCCCCTAAGCGCCACGACAAGGGAGCCAGCATGTGACACCGCAAGGCGCAGCCGCTCTGTTTGGGAACCTCAGGCGCAGCGAGCGCTTCTAGCAATTTGAATTTCATGAACTTCGCTGTTCTTTCTACAGAACCTAGCACAGATATGGCTGAGCTTATCAAAAATACCTCTGTATCAAACCAATAAGAATACACGGTTTTGTTGAAGTAAATGAATATCAGTCTATTAGAGAAAGTGCATTTAACGGAATGTTGGAAATGTGACGATGGGAGATGCCAAATCATGCAGTGGGGTAGCAGCAGTCGCAAAAGACGGCGAGTTAATTAACCTCGACACTTGATGGTGCAAGAAGAATATGGGAAATGCATCACATTTCTGGCGTAAAGTACACTGATTACAGCTGCCAAAATTATTAAGATCCAGCTTGTAGTTTAATATTTATTTAGTTAAAGCGGCACAGGTTATATGTAGGGGTTACCGAAATACAGTTCATGCAAAATCATTGAGGTTGATATTAGAAAGCCTACCTTTGTGGCTATACTCCAAATGTGAACATCTGCTCCCAAGCTAAAAAAGCACTTGAAAAATGGCTTAAGGGGTAGCAAGCGAACCCTTATTGAGAAGCGTGAGTAAAAATTAAAAAAACTTCCCCATCTCCCGCCAAAGGGAACCATGTGTGGACGCGAAGCAGCGAGGAGATAATTAGCTTGAGCGGGAGGAACGTCGCCGCTCTCGTTTCACGGCAGCGGACCGGGCGCTCATCGCGGCGCTGCACAGGAGAGAGAATGAGGCGCGCGCGCTCCGTCATTTTCATACAGCGAAACTACCGTGGCGCCCCCCAGCAGAGTATGCAGCTGTCACACCACCTGTCGTGCGCGCTGCTCCGTAGAGGATTTCTAGAGGAGAGGACGGGGGGGGGGGAGGGGACGTGCATGCGCTGTGGGGGGTGTGGGACGCGGGAGCCACTCCGTAGAGTAGAGGATTCCTAGAAGAGGGGGAGAGGACGCGCATGCGCTGTGGGGATGTGGGACGCGGGCGACACTCTGTAGAGTAGATGATTCCTAGAGTAGAGAAAGGGGGGTGAGCGTAGGAGAGGATAGGGGGGAGGGGAAGCGCATGCGCTGTGGGGGGATGCGGGACGCGGGGGCCGCTTCGTAGAGTAGAGCATTCCTAGAGGAGAGAAAGGGGGTGAGCGTAGGATAGGAGAGAGAGAGGGGGAGAGGACGCGCAGGCGCTGTGGTGGTGTGGGACGCGGGAAGGAGCGACGGACTAAGCCCCCCTCCAAACTCATGCAAGCAAGATCAAGGAATGGGGTCAACCTGCGTGACAGACACCACCTGCCTAGCCATTGCTAAGCAGCCTCTCTGTGCTCTCGGCCATGACTCTGATGACTAGAGACCGGATTATAGGCAAATGCCTATTTTTTTCCTCGTGTTCCTATCGCGCCACTTTGATATATGAGCATGAATTAGGGGTAAAGGAGGGCTTTTATAGTGTTTTTATAGTGCCTATAAATGCCTATTTTTGGGGTTTGTGCCTAAATGTCTATAAGTGCCCATAAATGCCTATTTTCAAAATTGGTGCCTCTATGAACGCTATTTAGCCTCAAATTTTGCTTTCGAGTACAGTTTGAGAACGTAATTCATGTTATCGGGCAAAATTGACGTTTCGGAACTTTATGGGGTGCAACAACCGAGTTCCCTAGTTCAACAAACATCCGGGAAGCAACCGGTAGCAGCAGTGAAATGGGACGCGCCGGCCACCTTACCCCACCGCACTGACATGGCGCGAGCGGTTGGAGCAGGGGAGAGGAAAAGACGCTATTTCTGCAACCCTAAATGGGAGCACGTCCCAGCGTGTACAGTGGAATGGAGAGAGGAAAATAAAGGCGGGAAGAGGAGAGGGGAAGAAGAGGAGAGTGGCGTCTGTGGCCGAGGGCGTGGCGGGCGGCTTTTACCGCCGGTTTTCCAGTCCAGTGTTCCCATGGAATTGTAGCACCTCCTTGAAGACTTGGATTTGGTGGGGGGCAGAAAACAGGAGGTGCCTGAGCGCAGCAGCAGGAATATGGAGAGCGAATGCGAAACCATGGAGTGCCGTCAGGGGAAAGTAGAAAGTAGGTAAAAAAAAATCAGATGTGCTCATGGCTTTTGTTTCGTTTTTAATTTACTCTTAAAGGGCGCTTCACCAGGTCACATGAGAAATTTTAGTCAGATACTGGAAGCGCTCGCGTGCCCAATGAAGAGCTTTGTACCACAAGAACTTTTTAATTGGTTCATTACGATCCGCGACAGCATGGTGCCGGTAGGTGAGCTTGAAACCTTTGCCACTCGCAAGCCAAATTCCTTCCCTGCCCTCTTCGGTATCAGAGAAACTCGAAGCCGGAAGATCACACGACGTTGACGCATCAATACGCCATGCGCATGCAAGATTACACTATGTGCACATGACATGCCCAAGCCAGGTCGTGCGCACAAGCGGTGTTGTATCGTTTCGGCGTTCGCTCTATAGTGTACGCCTGTTTCTGTGGGATGGATCCGTCTATGCGTTTGGAGAGGCTGGCATGGATCCTGTATCCTTACCACGACACAGCGCGTCGCACAGCTGAAACTGCTGTAAGGGACGATGCACCGAAAACATGCTAAGCGTTGTCAGGGCTGGCGCCAGCACGACGCGGGAAAGGCGAAAACACGAACACAAAAGAAATATAGGCAGCTAAGTCTCGCATCGCTCTCGATTTGAAGAAAAAACTAAAGAAAAACGCACACACATTCGGTTTGTATGTTTTAATATTTCTATTAACTTTCATTCTTCTATTCAAGCAACAGATTGCACAAATTACACATGTAGCCTCGAATAATTCTCGCAGTTTCATGTACTACTGTGACATACACAGGACCATTCCTTGTTGAACTTCACCTCCCCCATATTGGTGCGCGCGCCCGTGAGATAAAGGGCACGAGGCATTCAGTCTGACATTTCACCTCCTTCCGGGGAGCGTAGCGTTGCAAATCTTGGCAGACGTAATAGTTAGCGCAGTGCAGGCATTACACTTCTAGCTCGAAATGCTCAAACCTGGTAAGGGGCCCTTTATGGTGTTCACTCAAAGAGGAAACATTCACCCTGCGCTATTAGACCTGGCCAATACGAGGCTAACAGACCCTTCTGGCCTTTTAGCGGTCTGGCTATTGAATCCTGTGCTGCCCTTCCCAGCCATGCCGAAAAGAAGCAGACCCAGGAGCGTGTTTATTCGATGGTGGACACTTATATTACCATTCTGAACAATAAAAGCAGAGACCGTGTTCTGGAAACCGTGCCCGAAAAGGGACCATTGCATGGCTATGTTAAATCATTAAGGCCTTTGTACAATCATAAAATATAACATTTGTTTGCTTTCCTGTCGTAGACCAGGTCGCGCACGTCCTTATTCGAAAATTTGAGTTTTTGTAAAAATTTATTGTGCCTATATTTACGATTTTGGGGGGCCTAAAACAGTGTTTTTCCTGCCTATTTTTGGCGCCTAAAACACGATTTTTAGTGCCTATAAATCCGGCCTCTACTGATGACTGTGGTTGACGGCCTTCATATTACTACAGTGGCCTGGTTCGCATAATGGGTGCTTCCCTACTTCATGAAAGTGGCGGGACGCCGGACACGGGACGCGGGAGGGATGGACATAGCCCGAGAATAAGATGCTTCGCATCTAAAAAGAAGGACGGAACGTAAACTTCCTGTGAACCAACGTCTCATTTACGTTACGCTTTATACGTTACGTATATTTGAAAGAAATGAGATAGGTACTGTCGCTTGATAGTTTTCGGCAACGTGTAATATTAGTAATTGTTAACATAGTACCAATAAGAAGGATGCTTCATAAAGGTTGTTATGTTGTCTAGTTGGTGCATGAACATTATGGCAAACAGTGCGAAACTGGGGCACGCAATAGTTATAATACATTAATGTCCGCTTACAGGAGCACGCGTTGTCCATAAAAAATGGGACAGGTTCACATCTGCCCTTTCATTGTAAGTCATGTTTACTTGTGTACTTCCACAAAGATCTTAAAATGAAGTCGTGATGCTGTAGCAACAAAGTTAGCTGAGGCTTATTTTATCAAATTCTTCGGCAGTAGGTGTCTCAGCGTGCCATCGATCGTTTTGCACGATAGGGAATCTGTTTTTTGCAAGATCGGAAAAACGGCAGGGGACGTTTTCCACCGCTGCCGCATCTCACGTCGGCTCCGCGAACTTTCGGCGTTCACGCCGGTTCTTCAGGCCGTAACCAGATAATTTTCCCACGAGTGGGTAGAGTAAATTGTCAGGATCATTTCTACACCAATTTTTTTCCGATGCTCTCCTGGAGTGGGCCAGGGGAGCCTTCGGAAATCCCGACCACGCCGTGCGCCGACCTAGGCCTACTCAAGTATAGCTCAAGTGCGGCCTTCCGTCGCTTCATCGCCGTCCGTCTCCTGGCTGCCCACCACCGTGGAGTACGTTGCCGAAGGACAGGAAGTGTCTCCCGAAGAACTATCGGACGGTTCCTGGTCCCCAGACCTTCGCGCCCAAAATCAACGCCGCGCGGCATTACGCCACACCGCTGCCGCCAAGACTACGCCCACCAACATGTCAGCCGCCCCGCCACCACCTTTGCCGCCATCGAAGCAGGCCAGTGCTTCGCCACCTCGGCGCCACCATCGCGCTCCGATTCCTCGTCTCCCGGGTGACACCATCCACGTCGTCGGTCGTCCTAAAGCTTCCGTCGACCTTTATAAACTTCAACCTTGGCACTTATACTCCGCCTTACTGCAAGCAGCG
Source organism: Rhipicephalus appendiculatus (assembly GCA_030522465.1). Classification (NCBI taxonomy): domain Eukaryota; kingdom Metazoa; phylum Arthropoda; class Arachnida; order Ixodida; family Ixodidae; genus Rhipicephalus; species Rhipicephalus appendiculatus. The sequence goes on along the minus strand of JALIZH010012419.1, from coordinate 232,870 downwards.
AACTTGCGAGACCTTCCGCCCGCATCCCGTGACACGGTGCGGATCCACCCAGTTAACACTTTTACGCTCAGCGTCCCAACTCGTCCGGTGCCCAAGCATACATCCGCATCACATCCCTCACGGCGTCGGGCACTACCTTGACTGTGCACATTTACGCTCCGCCATCGGAAGACGCCCTGCGAGGCCTTCTATACCATGCATTCGACGACTTCACGGATGAAGACATCCTCGAAGATCTCCAGGCTAGTAACCCTACTCTCTCTATCATGGGAGGCCGCCGTATGAACAAGACTCCCCACATTGTTGTCGCCCTCACCGAACCCAAGGTACTCCGGTGGATTTTCTACCATGGTGTCCAGCTTCGCCTTCTTCCATTCCGAAACAAGGTCGAAGCTTGTTGCAATTTCCGCTCGACCGGCCACCGAACCGACGTGTGCCCCAAGCCACGACAGGATCGGTGCCACCGTTGCGGCGCTACACATACCCCGTCCCCCGAGGGTTCACAGCCCACATGCACACCTCGCTGCATCATGTGTAACGGAGATCACTCGACGCACAGCTCCAGATGCAAGCATCGCTATGCACAGCGGCAAAAACGCCAGAAGACTCTGCCACTGGCTAATCCCGTCTCACCACAACAACCCGCAGACGCTGCGCGGACTCCGAAGAATGCAATGGCATGCGGCCCTGCGTCGCCACCGCAATTACCGCTTCCTTCCGCCAAGACCACTATAGATTTCCCATCCCGCGCCGGGACGGCGACCAATGCCGCCTCTCAGCCCATCCAGTCAGTGCGGTCTTCTCCCGGCGCTCCACCAGCGCTCCCCTCGCCGCAGGTCGCCGCACTGCAGCAGGAAAACGCCTCTCTACGACAGCAACTCGCCGCACAAGGTTCTCTGCTAGAGGCACAGAAAACTGAAATCACGTCTCTCCAAGCCCAGCTGAGCACGCTTGAACAGAAGCTCGAGGCAGTTCTCGACCGCTTATCTCCTCTTCCCTCATCCACCACCTCCGCATCGGGCATGGACACTGCACCTGCCGACGGGTGCATCGGCAAGCGCAAAAGGCACACTACGCCTCTTAAGTCTCTGCATCTTTCTGAGGAAATCAAAGGAAGCCATCAAAACGGCCCAAGCAGATTTCGAGAGGCGGCTAGATAGCCGCTTCAACTCTGTTCACCAGCTTCCAACGACGCAGCACGAGGCTCTAAACTCCTTGCACACGGACCTTGCTGCCTTCCCCTCCACAGCGTCCCTTCAATCACTCCAGGAGACGGTCGATACCCTGAACGCTTTCATGCTCGAGAGTGTTCGAGCAGAGGCAACCCTTCACACCCTCGCTTCCAATGCCGCCTCCACTACCCGACCCTCGCGATCGCAAGCCGAGGAGACTTCTGCTAACGCTCATCATGGCTGACCGGTCAATTGTAACTATTTGGCAATGGAACTGCTGTGGTTTTCGCCCCAAGCGCAGCCACCTTCTCTTACACCTCCAACAACATAATCCTTCGGATACACCTGATATCCTCGTGCTCCAGGAAACTAACACCGTCGTTTCCCTGTCGGGCTTCGTTACCCACGATCGAGTGGCTAATCATCCCGCACCCCATCCCGTCACGGCCATCCTCACCTGGCGTACGCTCACGGTCAACCTGCTTGACTTACCGTTTCCTGCGGTTCACCACGCTTTTATGGAGATTCTACCTCAGAAAAGGTAAGATCCTTCCCTCTTCATAATAAATGTCTACAAACCCCCCCGTGTCACCGAAGATTCATCTCTTCTCGCCCTACTTCGCGCCGCAGGAGTAAGAGTGGCTAAATCCCCTTTCCTGGTTCTCGGCGACTTCAACGTGAAACACCCGGACTGGGGTTACCCCAAAACCGACGGCCTGGGCACGAAGTTGTGGCAACTTGCTCATGACCTTCGCCTCACAATGCTCACTGACCCAACACAACCTACGCGCATCGGCAACAGCGTCTGCCGCGACACCACCCCAGATCTCAGCTACTGCCGTTACGTGCACGATGCATGCTGGTCCAACAGACATCAATCCCTGGGCAGCGACCACTATATCCTCACCATGCAAGTCCACATGTCCCCGTGCAAGCCGCGTCCGCACGCCCTTCGTTATACGGAATGGGACGCGTTTCGTGCTCGTCGCCAGCACTCTGCTACTCCCGACATCGACGACATTTTGCAGTGGACTGACCAGCTACTGGCGGACCTCGATGGGGTCACGGCTTCGATCCCCACTACGGCAAGCCACCCAGCGATTGACTCCCGCCTTGCTCACCTGCGGGCCGCTCATACAAGCCTCACCAACCGGTGGAACAAGCAACGACATAATTGTCGTATTCGCCGCCGAATCGCATACCTCGACCGGGAGATCGAAACGTACACCACCGTCCTTGCTTGCCAGCAGTGGGAACAGCTGTGCTTGGGACATTCCAGTCAGCTGGGCTCTAAGCAATCATGGCATCTTCTACGCCATCTTCTCGACCCAACGTCTGCGAAATCGGTCACCCGGCAGCAACTGCAGCGTGTAATTCGGGCCTATCCAGGTGACACATCAGCGCTCATGACAGACCTGGCTCCCAAATACATCCAACTTCTGCCCTCTGATGCTCTCCCCCCCCTCTCGAATCCTATTCTGGGTCTGCAGACCCCGAACTCGACGCCGACATCACTGAGGCGGAGGTTTACGCCGCGCTTCACAAGTTCCGCACCACCTCCGCCCTTAGCCCGGACCGAGTCACGAACAAGCTTCTTCGCAATCTCGGTGCCCCTTCAGTCGTCGCACTTACTTCTTTCCTCAACGTCTGCTGGCGCTCCGGCAATATCCGCCAGTCATGGAAGCATGCGCGCGTAGCTTTCATTCCAAAACCTGGCAAGAAACTCACGATCGAAAATCTCCGGCCCCTCTACCTTACCTCGTGCGTCGGCAAGCTCATGGAACACTACGGTACGTTATGTTGGGCCAGTTGGTGCATCGTTATTTCTTTCTGTCCCTTCCTCTCTCTTCTCAGTAGTAACATTGCGCCACGTATTTCAAATAACTCATGGAACACGTCGTTCTTGCTCGCTTGCAAACGCACGTGGACGCCCACAGCTTCCTTCCCCATACTATGCTCGGTTTCCGCCCTGGACCTCTCAACGCGAGACGTTCTCTCGACCTTCATAAGGAGTTTTACCAGGTATCTCATTCGTCCATCCTAACTGAACTTGGAGCCCTCAACCCCGGCGCTGGACTCAACTATGTTCGCTCCTTCCTTACCGATCGCACTGCCAAACTCATCGTGGGAGATCATCGGTCACCCACGTACGCTCTCGGCTCTCGCGGTACACCCAAAGACGCAGTCGTGTGGCTATTTCTTTTTAATCTCGCCATCCGCTCGCTTCCCGAAAAGCTCGACCGCATCCCTGGCCTAAAACACACCCTGTATGCGGATGACATGTTCCGACAGGCAGATCGAGCAGACCTTGCGACGCGCCACCGACGTTGTCATGGGCCATGTGCACGCGGCTGGTCTCACCTGCTCGGCGGCCAAATCAGCCCTTCTCCTCATGCAGCCACGCGACCGGCGCCGCCACAAGACACCCCAACCCACCATCGTGGTTTACGACACCCCCCGTTCCCGTTGTCTTGCATCTCCGCGTGCTGGGTTTGGTCTTTCAATCCAACCGCCGCAACACTATCGATCCGCTCTCACTTTCGGTTCAGCAGACTGCGCGCATGCTAGCTCGTGTTCGAGCGCGGCGCGAGGTTATGCGCCCGATCTACTCCGCCTAATCGACGCTTTCGTCATTTCCCGTCTCACCTACGGCCTGCCTTACACTCACCTTCTCAAATCTGAACGCGACAGGATCGACGTGCTCATCCGTAGGGCATACAAGACTGCCCTCGGTCTCCCCCCCAACGCGTCAACGGAACGCCTCCTCCGCTTAGGGGTACACAACACCATCGACGAGTTGGTTGAAGCTCATCTTACCGCTCAAGTGCAACGCCTTTTAGATGTGAAGCATCTTATGGCGAAGCTTAATCCGGTGGTGGTGTGCGGCGTGACCACCCTTACTGCGCATGCACAAACCCTTTTAAAAATAAAAATAAAAACCTCCTCTCCCCCCTCTCTCTCCTCTAGGCATCCCTCCCCGCGGCAACCACACCCTCACTGTGCATGCGCCTCCCCTCCTCTCTCCCCTCCTACGCCCCCCCCGACCTCCTCTAAGCATCCCTGCCCGCGGCGTCCACTCTCCCACTGCGCATGCGCGTCCCCCCCCTCTCTCTCCTCTCCTACGCTCCCCCCCTCTCTCGCCTCGCGACGCCGACGCAGGCAGCGTCTGCTTGCGAGTTTCATGGTTGAAAAAAAATTCCGCCACCTCCCCGAAGGGAATCGTGAGGAAATGCGAATGCATTTCGCGCGCGCTTCACTCCATTTATATATGGTGGTTGTGGTCCGAAGAAGGAAAGGGCGCCTAATTTCTGCAGCCCGGTCGAAAGCACGGCGCAGCGCCTTTCTTTTGCTTTTTTTCTGTTTTGTTATTTTTTTCTTTTTGAATTTTTTAATTTTTTTAAAAAAATTTTTTGCGTTTTTTTTCTTTTTTTTCCCTTTTTTTTTGTTTTTTTTTCATATATATACGTGCGAGCGAGCGGACGGGAGAGTGGGGCGCAGGGAGGAGAGAGAGCGAACGGCGAGAGAAGGAGCGGCGAAGCACTGCACCTACCCTCTCCTACACTCTCTCCACACACGCGGGAGCTGCGCCGAGCTCCCGCGATGCGAGCGCCCTCACACAACAGAGCGCGCTCCTCCTCTCCACTCACTCACCGCTACTCCGCCCGCACCACCTACTCCGGTTGCTAGGGGCGAGGATAAGCGCGCGCGCCCGCAGCTGTTGCTATGGGAGAGGGAGTGAGAGCGGAGAGATAACACCTGCCGCGGACAACGCCAACGCCGCACAACGCCGGATGCCTGGCATAGCCCGACTAAGAAATGCATTCGCATTTAAAACCGACTGCTCGCGCTGCACAACCGTTCACCGGCCACCCCGTATGTATGACACTGGATCTTGACCTCCAAGGTGGTGCCGGTGGGAGAATTCTCATGTGCGTTGTTGAACAATAAAAATTCGCGGCGTGTGCCTTAACTAATAGCGGACTGCGGGTCTCTGTGTCCAGTCGGGGTCTTCTTTCTCTCATTGCCCATTAGCAGCGATTGGCATGTTCCAGTAGGAAACACCGGTCCATCGCTGCGTGCTTTGCACCTCCCCAGGTTTCTCGCCTGCGCAACGCTGCGATGAGCGCCAGTGTTAACGCCGCCGCCAGTGTAAGCGTTAGCGCCCGCTGCTTCACATCTACGCATGGTTCCCTTTAGCGGAAGATGGTGTAATTTTTTTTCGTTCGCCGACTGGTCGCTGGATCCTCTTATCCATCGGCCACGATACCTCCTCTAATCCGCCGGACCTGGTGTCACTACCGCACGCCCTTCGGGCAGTTTTCTACGCCAAACTGCTACCCAAGAACATGCTCGCGGGCCACCATGACGCCAGCCGTCAAGTCCGCGTGGCCATGGTTCGTAACAAGTACGCCAAAAACCGAGCCGTCGTTTGCGTGGACGCGGCTCGTTATACCTCGCCCGGCGACGCCTTTGCTATCGTCTACGTCTCGCCCTCCTCGCTGGTGCACGCAAGTCGGCAGTCATAGCCGGCACTGTGCGCACAACCTACGCTGTCGAGGCTGAGGAGGCGGCCTTTGCCTTGGCAGCCACGTCTACCGAAGCCTGTGCAGTACTCAGCGATTCTAAGCCCGCCATCTCGAACTTCGCCCGATGGCCTTATTTCGCGTACCACCCTACGCCTCCTTCGCCCGCTCTAGCTGCGGGATGAACCGCGCCACATTAAACTGGTCTGGGTCCCCGCCCACTCGGGTCACCCCGGCAACGAGTCAGCTCACCAACACGCTCGAGGATTCGTCAACTGAGCGGTGGGCTCCTCTGAGTCAGACGCCCTGGTGCCGGAGCCCCTGGTCACCCACCATGACATCGCTCAGCACTATCGCCTTGAACGGTACGCCTACCCACCCCCTCAAGAAAGTTTTCCCAAGAGGTCCCAGATCGCCTGGCGCCGACTTCAGACCCGCACCTTTCCGTGCCCCCTTGTGTACTCTCACATCCACCCGGGCGTTATCGATTCACGCTGCTGTCTGTGTGGAGGCGTTGCTTCGCTCAACCACATCCTCTGGGCCTGCCCGGAGGGTCTCCCGCCCACCGACCTCGTCTCGCCACCCTACACCGAGGAGCAATGGGAGGCCCTTCTCTTCAGCACCGCCGGAGACGTCCAGACACGGGTCCTCGCACGAGCTGTTAGGGCACCATTGAGAAGCACGGCCTGGCAGCATACATCGCGTGCGCCTTCCTTACCCCAACACCCATTGATGAATAAAGTTGTTACTCACTCACTATGCAAGATCGCTTTGGTGTTGGCCCTTTGCGCATGTGTGAGCTGTTATTTATATTGAATGTTCTTTCGGAAAGAGATCAGTTGGTAGTGTGCGCCGGTACTTGTTCCCTGGTCTCTGTCTTTGTCTTGTGTTGCGCCACTTCCCTGTATTATAACTAGAGGCCGGATTTTTAGGCACTAAAAAATCGTGTTTTAGGCGCCAAAAATAGGCAGGAAAAACACAGTTTTAGGCCCCCCAAAGTTGTAAATATAGGCACAATAAATTTTTACAGAAACTCAAATTTTCGAATAAGGACGTGCGCGACCTGTTGTACGACAGGAAAGCAAACAAATGTTATATTTTATGATTGTACAAAGGCCTTAATGATTTAACATAGCCATGCAATGGTCCCTTTTCGGGCACGGTTTCCAGAACACGGTCTCTCCTTTTATTGTCCAGAATGGTAAGTTAAGTGTCCACCATCGAATAAACACGCTCCTGGGTCTGCTTCTTTTCGGCATGGCTGGGAAGGGCAGCACAGGATTCAATAGCCAGACCACTAAAAGGCCAGAAGGGTCTGTTAGCCTTGTATTGGCCGGGTCTAATAGCGCAGAGTCAATTTCTCCTCTTTGTGTGAACACCATAAAGGGCCCCTTACCAGGTTTGAGCGTTTCGAGCTAGAAGTGTAATGCACGCATTGCGCTAACGATCACGTCTGCCAAGGTTTGCAACGCTACGCTCCCCGGAAGGAGGTGAAATGTCAGACTGAATGCCTCGTGCCCTTTATCTCACGGGCGCGCGCACCAATGTGGGGGAGGTGAAGTTCAACAAGGAATGGTCCTGTGTTTGTCACAGTAGTACATGCAACTGCGAGAATTATTCGAGGCTACATGCGTAATTTGTGCAACTGTTGCTTGAACGGAAGAATGAAAGTTAATAGGAATAATAAAACATACAAACGGAATGTGTGCGCACTTTTCTTTAGTTTTTTCTTCGAATCGAGAGCTATGCGAGACTTACCTGCCTATATTTCTTTTGTGTTCGTGTTCTCGCCGTTCCCGCGTCGTGCCGGCGCCAGCCCTGACAACACTTAGCATGTTTTTGGTGCATCGTTCCTTACAGCAGTTCCAACTGTGCGACGCGCTGTGTCGTGGTAAGGATACAGGATCCATGCCAGCCTCTCCAAACGCATAGACGGATCCATCCCACAGAAACAGGCAGTACACTATAGAGCGAACGCCGAAACGATACAACACCGCTTGTGCGCACGACCTGGCATGTCATGTGCACATAGTGTAATCTTGCGTGCGCATGGTGTGTTGATGCGTCAACGTCGTGTGATCTTCCGGCTCCGAGTTTCTCTGATACCGAAGAGGGCAGGGAAGGAATTTGGCTTGCGAGTGGCAAAGGTTTCATGCTCATCTACCGGCATCATGCTTTCGCGGCTCGTAATGAACCAATTAAAAAGTTCTTGTCGTACAAAGCTCTTCAATGGGCACGCGAACACTTCCAGTATCTGAATTAAAATTTCTAACGTGATCTGGTGAAGCGCCCTTTCAGAGTAAATTACAAACGAAACAAAAGCCATGTGCACATCTGATTTTTTTTACCTACTTTCTATTTTCCCTGACGGCGCTCCATGGTCTCTCCATATTCCTGCTGCTGCGCGCAGGCACCTCCTGTTTTCTGCCCCCCCACCGCGCCCAAGTCTTCAAGGAGGTGCTTCAATTCCATGGGAACACTGGACTGGAAAACCGGCGGTAAAAGCCGCCCGCCACGTCCTCGGCCATAGACGCCACTCTCCTCTTCCCGCCTTCCCGCCTGGGACGTGCTCCCATTTAGGGTTGCAGAAATAGCGTCCTTTCCTCTCCCCTGCTCCAACCACTCGCGCCATGTCAGTGCGGTGGGGTAAGGTGGCCGGCGCGTCCCATTTCACTGCTGCTACCGTTGCTTCCCGGATGTTTGTTGAACTAGGGAACTATAGGTTGTTGCACCCCATAAAGTTCCGAAACGTCAATTTTGCCCGGTAACATGAATTACGGTCTCAAACTGTACTCGAAAGCAAAATTTTCGGCTAAATAGCGTTCATATAGGCACCAATTTTGAAAATAGGCATTTATGGGCACTTATAGACATTTAGGCACAAACCCCAAAAATAGGCATTTATAGGCACTATAAAAACACTATAAAAGCCCTCCTTTACCCCTAATTCATGCTCATATATCAAAGTGGCGCAATAGGAACGCAAGGAAAAAAATAGGCATTTGCCTATAATCCGGTCTCTAATTATAACCATGTACCGACAAGCCCAGCAAAAGTTTTACTAGGCAGGCATTAGACAGGACACATCGTAGTTGATAGTCAGCACTATGTCCTGTCTCTTCACTATTACCCTTTTGGGCTGTTATGCATTAACTATACATCATAGTGCGAAATATGAGCGCTGCTATCAGGGCGTTTTGATTTTGTGACATCTGAGAACTATAACTAAAACGGAACATCCATGGAAGTCTCGAAGGCGGCAGTGACATTTCGTGCTCGTTGTGCGAACAGCATGGTTCTCATGGCTCTGGTGCTCAGAATTTTACTAAAATGAAGATTAAAAGGAGGTATTCACAGTTCAATGGAATCAAGTTAAATGGAAGTTAACTTAGATATATTTGCGTTGCATGAAAGCGAAATAAAACAAAACGGCGAAGCTTTGCACTAAGCCTCGCAATCCTGTAAACAGCAATACCGGACAATTCCGAAGACTAATCAGGGTCAATCTGATTCTTAGCAAAGTGATAGGGTTCTTCTGAGCCTTAGCTAAGTGATGGAGGTTGTTTCTAGGTTGCTTATGGGTCATTGCTAGACTTTTTCTAGGTGATAATAGGTTGTTACTAGGTTGATTCTCAGTGCAGAGAGGTTCAAGTTAAACCACAGATGGACACAGATACGACATGGGCTCTTCGTCATTGGTGTAGGCCTTCCATCGTTTTCGGGGTCGTCTCGCAGCCGCCGTTGCCTTTCGCGTTCTCTGGTATACTCTCGTTGTACGTACTGGGGGGTCTTCGGCTGGCCACTGTCACTTCACCGTCATTTGCTGGGCTAAGTGTTGCCTTCTTTCTTTTTAAGGGTAGTTGTGTGTAGTGCGGTTGACCCAATTTCTGGGATACATACCCGTTTATAATGATGATAGTTTTCTGATAGGCCGCACAAATTTATGTGACACATATTCGTTTTCTGGGCTACCTGTTGCATTCTTCATTTTTAGTGGACCAGTGGTAAGTTGTGGTATTTAACCAATTTTTGTGGCGCATACCCGTTTATGTTGATGATAGCTTTTTGGTACAGGGTGAACAAGGAAGAATTTGGTAAAAAGCTTCGATGTTAAAACCTAAGGCTTTATCTAATAGCTAGCGCTTATCAAGGAGTATGATTATAGAAATGGTTGCCGACGAAAAACTGACAAATCCGCCGTGGTGCATCATTGGCTACGGTGCTGGGCTCCTCACCCAAAGCGGGTCAGGAGCCCAGTCGCGGAACGAACCTTCGCGGGTTCGTTCCCGGCCACGGCGGTCGTATTTCTATGGAGGCGAAATCGTAGAGGCCCGTGTACTCTGCCTTGTCAGTGCACTCTAAAAAACCCCAGATAGTCAGAATTCCCGGAGCGCTCCACTACGGCGTCTCGCATAATCATATCATGGTTTTGGGACGTAAGGTCCCAGATATTATTGTTATTCAGAACTGAACAATCATATAGCGAAAAATTGTAATGAGCTAGCTCTCACGCGAATTGGTGTCGATTATGCGGAAGGTCACCTTCCGGCAAAAAACATGTCCGCTTTAATGTCGTCGCAAAAACATGTATTCATTTTTGCTGACTCTTTTCCCAGTTTTTCTTTGCGTTAGATTTTATTATATTCTGTAATCTGGGGTGCTATCTCGGAAAGATTACTTTTTCTATTCCAATTCTTTTCCGCGTGACGTCGAAGCTTACGTCAGCAGTGGGCGGGAACGCGCGATGCCTGCTCCCGTTGTTTGTAAACGTCATTCTGACGTCATGCTTTTTTACGGCTGCTTGATGGACAGACGCTTCGACCAATCACAGACGGCTAATGGCGGCGAAAAGAATAGAAAAAGGAATAGAATCGTTCCGCGATAGCACCCCTGATGTCAGCCATCTGAGAGAGCGGCGCTTAATTTTGATGGATCATGGTGCAAATGATTCAGAGGCATTTCAATTGTCAAGAAGGGAGGTGTAATTCTCTACAATGCCTTGTTTTACCGCAATCTCTACAATTCAAAGCACACTCAAGGATTCAGTTCATTTATTGGAAGTAAACAGGAGCCCTGGGGCAGGGGATAATTCTCAAAATTGCGTTTTACGTTTGAGGCATTTTAGAGAGAGACACAATCAACTTGAAACGTGCTGCATTCTCCCCTTGCTTCACTTGCTTTAGTGCTCAAGTTGCCCCAAAGCCTTCCCAACGTTGAAAAGTCGCTGTGCTGCTGCCTTGAAGAGATCGCGCATGATCTGGATAAAGTCCATGCGACTAATAGAGTCCTCGAGGGCATACTGGCCGGCCATCTTGGTCAATATCTTGGACATGATCTCAGCTGCCTTTTCCTTCAGTTTCTGCTGGGCTTCCTTCGCGGCTTTCTGAATGTGACCCTTGGCTTCATCGTAAGCTCCCTTCACGGATGACGCTGCCTTCTGGGTAGCGTTTTTCAAGGCTTCCTTCGCTTTGGCCCACAGATCCCGGATGAAGTACTCGTCACTCTGGATGAAGGAAAGCAAGGTTAGCAGACAGGTAGAGATCTCATGCCACTGAATATATATATATATATATATATATATATATATATATATATATATATATATATATATATATATATATATATATATATATATATATATATATATATATATATATGTGTGTGTGTGTGTGTGTGTGTGTCTGTGTGTGAAGAGAGAGATAAATAGACAGGGAGAAAAACCTTTATTTATGGAGGCCTAAAAGGATCGCCGCCATAGAAACTCACGCCATTTAAAGGCGAGTACATCTTTTATAGAGTTTGTGGTAGGAAATATTAGGATGAATATGTTCACCCGAACCGGTACCCGACATATTTCTCATAGTGTTTTCATAGCAACATCACGATTTACTGTTCGAGAAATAATTAAAGAACACATGTCGCTGTATTAGAAACTTGCAATCCTGGGTACAACGTTAACGTTCCTGACCATTTTTTAGGGGCGAAGCTCCTCTTAGTCTAACCTTGTCCCGCGTCAGGCGTAACCAGCAGTATCTCGTGATAATGATGACGATGACGCTGATGACCATGAAGAATAAGCGCGTTCCAGACCACCTCTAGTTCCCATCGTGTGCACCTGAGCAAGCAGAGCGTCCCGTAGGCGGTGTGGCCATATATGTCAAGCAGAACACTGTAGTACAATAAGGCCCTCCACCACCACTACAGTCACTAGAGTCATGGCCGAGAGCATAGAGGGGCAGCTTAGCAATGGCTGGGCCAGGTGGTGTCTGTCGCCCAGGTTGGCTACCATTCCTTGATCTTGCTTGGATGTGCTTGCGGGGGGCTTAGTCCATCCCTCCTTCCCGCGTCCTACACCCCTCCAGAGCATGCGCGTCCCCTCCACCTCTCTCTCCTCTCCAACGCTCACCCCCCTTTCTCTCCTCTGGCAATACTCTACTGTACGGAGCGGCGCCCGCGTCCTACACCCCTCCGGAGCATTCGCGTCCCCTCCCCCCTCTCTCTCCTCTCCAACGCTCACCCCCCTTTCTCTCCTCTAGGAATCCTCTACTCTACGGAGCGGCGTCGGCGTTTCACATCCCCACAGCGGATGTGCGTCCTCTCCTCCTCTCTCTCCTCTACGATCACCCCCTCTCTCCCCTCTAGGAATCCCCTACGGAGCCATATAAGAACCCCTATCCCTCTACTTCACCGACCATAAAGCCGTTATAATGAAGGGGGGACCGGAAGCCACGTCTAGCTACCATTTACGAGTAAATAAAGTTTCTTGTATATATACACACAGTGTTTGTCACGTCTTTGATGATGTACTGGACGAAGATTCACGGTTTACCGATGAACCTCCAGAGCTTCGCCCAGTCATCATCATTCACTCTGTGGATATGCTGTGATTTTTTACTTTCTCGTCAATTATCATCTCCTGAACATTTCATTATTTCATGACGCAGCAGGTAGTAAGACAGAACAAGGAATATCATATCGGCGTTTATATTGCCGCAGGATTGGTGTCAGTGCATATTACATTCGTAGTAGACGTCGCGGTCTTTCAAAAAATCAGTCTTGCTATTACGCCTTATGTCTCAGCGGCGGCATGTTACCGAATTGTGAAAATAAACAAATCGAAACACTGTCTAATCTTGGATCAATGATCAGATCTAAAGGAAACCCATGAGCTCATCAAAGTGTTTCACGCGTCATTAAAAATCATTAGCCTTACTCATGCCGCATATGTGTGCATAATCACGAATTTCATGACGAGCATATATATATATATATATATATATATATATATATATATATATATATATATATATGGCTGCTGCCTTAATGTTAGATGCCTGCTGTAGCGATCGAGATCCGGAGAGACCAGAAAAGCTAGTGGCTCGGGTACGTTGCGATCTCACCGCCCTTTAAAGAACTCCATCTGGTCCGTATATCCGCAGCAGCACACCATAGCAGCACTCTGCTTATGGCGTGTCTTGTAACCATAGTGTGCGTTTGGTGCGGCGAGCCATAAATGTGATTAGGTAGATTTTAAATGGGTGCATCCACTTACCGCAGCCTTCAGCTCTTCGTCCTCGGCTAGTGCCTCTCCTACGTCGTTAAGGATTTCACTCAACACAATGGCCTCCTGAGCAGACTTCTCAAACACGACCTCAACACCTGTCTTTATCTTGGGAAGGGCATGTGCTTTTGCTGAAAAAAAAGACGCCAGCATTTATGATCAGAGTATATTGTCCACGGTGTGGGGGGTTTGAGTGTTGTCTCGTTAAGCAATATAATGGATGACCTTGAGCAGCCCTATCACATGTTTGACACAGCAATGACACCTACCAAGGGTAACGTTAACTTCCATTAGTGGCTAACGAAATGAGCTTCCTGAATTGACCTCTCAAAAAGTGACGAGTTTCAGATCGGTATTGATTCTTTAACTCCATAGAAACATGTCGACCGAATGAATGTAATGAGAGGGAGTTCTACTTTCTTGATGGGAACATTCAGAAAAATAAGTCTGACACTATGGCACTGTGAGAAAGAACCGCATAAGGCATGTGTAGTGCTATGACGCTGATAATTTGGTGATATCACCTCGTTATGCGTAACACAGCCCTACAACTTAAAACCATCTCTTGAACACCTTTTTGCGTGTTAATGAATACGCATTACTCCTAGTAACTGAACATAGTTACTTCACCGTTTTGTACAATGGTTAAATTTTTGCCATTTTCTACATTTTCTGAAATGGTTGTACGTACCTGTAAAGACGACTAAGCCCCACAGACAAATGGCGGCAAAAAGCGACCTCATGGTGACTGCGAAATAGGAAAATGATTATCAGAAATTAAGAAGCAACAAGCGTTGAATACGCAAATTGTTTCATTTCTCTACTTTCGTGCAGCAAGCTTTTCAAGTACTTCATCGTCTCTATTTTGCTATTGACTACACGTACAACGGATACTCGTTGTACGTTTACTACATCCCTCATGTAGAGAAGGAATGTAAATATTTTCCGGTACTTCGAATACGTGCAGGTTTATGGCTTGGTCTTCTAGACTGACCTCTGCATTACTCGCACTTTATCTTGCATCCACTCAAATAACATGATTCTCCCTTAAGAACAAATTATCCGTGCACACGATTATAAAACTTGTATACAAGTTATTCTGAATTGAATGCTTTCATTCCTACAACCATCACTGCATATGGCCGTTCTTACGCAGGTAACGTTTGACAGTTTCGTGTTTCTACTATGCTAAATGCTACCCCCCCCCCCCCCCCCCGCGCACACACAAGCACGCACAAAAACCAGAGACGTTTATCATGTGAAATAAGAGTCCACTTACCAACTTTAGTAGTCCACGACAAATATGCCAATGCTGAATGGAGCTCAACTACGTGTTGCATTTCAGGTCCTTCCACCTTTTATACCCTGTGTCTGGATGGGCTTTTTTCTTCTTTTTGGAAGGCTTACGTTGTTCAAAATGGGTCAATGTTAGATAAATATTGCATATACACCCCACCTGCATCACATATCTCGAGCGAAGTCTTGAGTGCTATTGTTCAGACAGGTAATATCAACGTTCTCAGCGTTCTGCTAATCTGTCTCAAATGGGTACAATCATTGTTCCTGCGCCCTCGACCCTATTAAGTGCGAAGCATTTTTATTGCGTACTGCAAGTACTTTGAGCGTTTCTATCCACGTATCTATCTATCTATCTATCTATCTATCTAGCAGCCTACGTCTGGGTGCTCTCGTGATCACCTCCTTAACTTGAGGTGGACCAAAGTTAGTGTGGCAGGGTAAAAGGATTTGACGAATATGTCTGGCTGGTCGTGACTTTAATAACGTGAAAATCCCGTCGCATACGTCGTCAAACTCATTTCTCCAGACACGTGTTTCTCATACCCGTAAATCACGGGCCGCGGTATCCGGGTATGAGCCATACGTGTTTGACAATTTACATCTACCCAGGTATGGCGAGGCCAAACATTCCTTGTTTAAATGCGAGAGCGTTAAGAAAAACTGACATCGGCGGCGTTGACCCGACGAATACAAACAATAGAAATCAGAGCCCAGCAGAAATCGAACCCAAGCATTCTACGTGGCAATCAAGTATCATACCACAGAGCGACGTCAGGTCTCGAAACTGCGTTGGAAAAAGACCCTGAGCAGGCG
Source organism: Rhipicephalus appendiculatus (assembly GCA_030522465.1). NCBI lineage: Eukaryota > Metazoa > Arthropoda > Arachnida > Ixodida > Ixodidae > Rhipicephalus > Rhipicephalus appendiculatus. The sequence continues at coordinate 217,502 of JALIZH010012419.1, read as the reverse complement.
TAATGTTGGTGGAACGTCAATTGTAATAGCAGTGCTGGCTATCTTATTTTATTTATTCATGTACCCTAAAGGCCCGAGGGCATTACATAGGGGGGGGAGGGGTAGTGGCATTCATACATAAAACGAACATGAACAAAAAAGTAATAAATGGTTTGAAAAAAATAAAGAACATCGTATCAATAATAAAAATCATGCAAAAGTAATTATAAGGACAAAACTGCACTAAAAAAGGAAAGCGTACACACAAGAACAAACGAGGCTGAACATTTGTATCCTAAACAGTAGTCCATTGATCGAGTTATACAGCGAGCTAGATAAATCACTATAAGCACATGTACATCTGAAGCTGTTATACTAGGTCATTCAAACACCAAGATGAAGCTTTAATTTGGGAGTGAATTCGTCGTGGTTTTTTATACAGACAATATTGTTAGGCAGTTCATTCCAATGATTAATAGCAAGAAGTAATGGCGAGTATAAAAACAGGTTTGTTCGGGCAAATAAAGGTTCTAATTTGACTTTGTGGTCCAGACGAGCGGGAATATTCGATGAGCAGGTTTAATAAGTGCAGACAGTTGCGAACCGTTATGATAGAGATTGTGAAAGAGGGACAGGAAGTGAGAACAGTCTGCGTGACTGCAAAGACGGCAACTTTAGAGACATTTTTATTTCATTTATGCTAGAAGTTCGAGAGCACTTTTGTTTTGAAGAGACTCTATTTTATTTATGAGGTAAGCCTGGTGAGGGCTCCATATTTGGGAAGCATAGTCAAGTTTAGAGCGCACTAGTGTATTGTAAGCTAAAAGTTTAGTAGCAGAATTGGCGAAATGTAAGTTACGTCTGATGAATCCGAGTGTCTTATAAGCGCTGCTAGTGATAGTGTCAATGTGTAGATTCCATGATAAGTCAGTCGGTAAATGAACTCCCAAATACTTAAAATTGGATACATTTTCAACTGGTTTCTCATTCAACGTGTAATGATTAGTTATTGGGTTTTGTTTTGTAGTAAATGAAACTACCTTTGTTTTGTTCACGTTGACTTCCATCTGCCAGTCCTGGCACCATTTACTTAACATATTAAGGTCATTCTGCAAGTTATTAGTATCTGTTAGTCACCTTCCTATATATCACGCAGTCGTCCGCGAATAACCTTACCGTGGAAGTCATAAAATTAGCTATATCATTAATGTAAATTAGAAATAGAATCGGTCCCAGCACAGATCCCTGAGGCACTCCCGATTTGACGTGCGCTAATGGGGAGTGTTTGTCGTTAACAACAACGGATCGGTACCGGTTAGTTAGGAATTCCGATATCCAATTAACTACGTGCGTGTTTAAGTTAAGGCTAGTAAGCTTTTTCATTAGTCTGGCGTGAGGGACTTTATCGAAGGCTTTTTTAAAATCTACAAAAACGGCATCGATCTGGTATCTATGATGTAAATCAATATGAATGTCAGTAATTAACTCAAATAATTGTGTCTCGCAAGATCGACCGCGCAGAAAGCCATGTTGGTTAGCAAAAAAGAAGTTGTTTTCCCCTAAGTAATTCATGACTGGCGATAAAATAATGTGCTCAAGCAGTTTGCTGCCGATACTAGTTAGAGAGATGGGCCTGTAATTAGTTGGGCTAAAGTGGTCTCCGGATTTAAATATAGGGTATTACACGGGCTAGCTTCCAATCGTCGGATACAAACATTACATATGTACTCCTATGAGGAAGGAGTCACATCGGGTTAACATCAATTGTTTACTTAAATACCATCCACTGTAGTTTGTTTACCATGGCTACCATCCTCGCAAACACAAGCGCTACATATCAGCTTACCGCTTCTGGTGTTGTAATACCTATGTTTCCTGTTGGCATTGTTACGCAACCGTAAACAACTGGTTATATGAGACATATGCGACGGTTCAACTTATATCTGTGCGTTCAACATTTGTACATATCTTTAGCGTCATTTCGTAACGTTTCGCACAACGAAAAAATTACAACCCAGTCACCTTTTCTCCGCATGCTTAGCGCAACATCGATTCCCATGGTACTTGGGATCTGCCTAATTTTTTTTTGTGATGTGACCTCGTGAAGCTCGTTCAGTCATGCTGCATTTATTGAGCATTACCATTCCGAGTAAATTCATGCAGTTATCATGATCCCATTGTTTCAAGTATGACCTTTAGTAACATGACTTCCGACTATTGTGGAGCCGAAATCACTCGATAGCAATGTATCTTGCGATTGGCTATATTGCTCATCAGTTAAAAAACAAGTCGGGTTACATTTGTAACGTCACACAAAGGAACAACAGGGTTATAAGATAATGAGGGAATAAGATAACGAGACAGAGGTTAAGCATCCTGGTTTTGCACAGTGGAGAGCTTATACTTGCAGCCATGTTTTCTTGTGTCATTGTCTTTGCATAAAGTGTGGACGCCCGTGTATTTAGTAGCGGTAACCAACATCGGCTTCTTAAGTGCAGTTTGATTGGTTGGTTTGTGGGTTATAAGATCTCAAAGCCACTCAGGCTGTGAAAGACTCCGTAGTGGAGGGCTCCGGATAATTTTCCCCATCTCTGTTATTTTAACGTGCCCTGAAACCAAACAGTTCACATCACTAGAGTAATGACTGCATCTCTCAAAGCAATAAATAAAAGTGGATCAGCGCCCAGGTACTCTGTACACATGGTTAACCAGCGAAACTGACAAGTGAGGCCCCGCAGTTTATGTCTGGGTTAATCCCGACGGTTTATCAATGTCTTTCTAATTTTTCTTATGTCTGTCCAGAAATTTTAATTGGTGTTTGGTGCCTGCTGGTTCATTTGTTCATATTAGCAGCACTAGTATCGCGTGACACTTTGAAATCTTTTCAGAGCACCCTGTCACGCCCCAGTGCGAGTGTGTAGCGGAAAAGTTTCGCGGATGGTGCAATGAGTGATTTAAAAATGGTTGAACATGAGCTGAACGGATCGTGTGAAGAGGTACCGACAACGTTTGTGTAGAAGAACTTATGCTATCAGAAAGTTCAGACAGATAGTCGTAATCTCTAAGTACTGATCGTATGGCGCATCATGATTAACTTTAAACGTTTTACTTCATAGGAGGATAAAAATCTGGCGAAGTGTTTTATGGGAATTAGCTTTACTATAGGACTACTTATTTCATTGGCACAAGTGTGCTCAAGCTTGCACCTTTTTTACAAGTTACCAGATTAAGCGTCAGCATATGAACTTTAATTTGCTGGCACACATGCAGAATAGTTCTTTTTTACACGTTTCATTACTGGACGTCGCATTGTACCTCATTAAGTGGTGCACGAAACTACGAAGATGTATATCTGTTTCTCGTGTGCCCAGACTTTTACAAATGAAGCAAGGAAATTTATGTGCTTGTTTGATTATTTGATGCGATCTCAATGAATACCAACATTCAGTGAAGCCAAGGAAGGTGCATGGAACGTTATCTGTACTGTTTTAACTCTAATACAGTAATTCTTATATAAACGTGTAAAAAGCAAAGTGGGTCAACACACAACTTTTTACCGGCAGGGACCGAACCTGCCACCTTCGGATAATGCACCCGACGTTCTTCCAATTGAGCTACTGCTGCGGTCGTCATCTCGTTCAGTTTATCTGACATTTATGTGCATGCAAACCTTGGAGTGTTAGTCAGCGCGGCTCGGTACCATGGCGGCGATTGCGGAACACTCTTGTTTTTTATTGCTTGCTGGCATCACGTAGCACGTGAACTTTTACTAGCGGAGAGCTGAACAAAAACTAGTAGTTGTTCTGTGTAGGAATACAACCAATGAGGGAAGCTCCTTAGAAATGGGAAGCAAACGACTCTGTAGATTTTGAAACTGTTGGTGGTGTCGGCGCTCAGATTCGGCCGCTATAGCACGTACGGCAGGATCCTGTCGGTGTAGCCGTTGTAGCTCCGCTCGTCGTGCTTTAACCACAGGATCCTGTTGCCGGGCTCGTCTTGTTGCCTGCTACTTTGGCTTTGCGTTCTGCATCTTTGCCAAGCTGCTTATCGTCTTCGTCATCAAGTTTACGTTTCTGAGGGCGACTATCCATGTTCTGTGAGCAGCCCTAAGTAATCTCAAGTGGGTCCCTATTTTTTAAGATATGTACAAACATGGTTTTCGATTAATTTTACTGTCATTTATAAACGCGAACTGTTTTTCGGCCACGCGCCTTTTGTTTTCTTTTTTTCTTTTTTGCGCCTGCGCCGGGTGGGGAGAGCGTCTGCTACAACCTTCGACAAAGCGCCCGTACTGCGCTGGAACGATGGTTGTCATTTCACAATCCACAATAAAGATGGTAAAAATGAAGATGACCGTGACAACCAGTTGTGCACAGAGCTTATTTTTTTTATTTAACCTGGAATTTCTGGTGCGCTGGAACCAAACCGCTCGGCGTACGGCGCGCGCGGCGTTTCATTGTTTTTTTGCGCCGGCGCCGCGTTTGTGTTGCAGGGAGCTTCGCCCGGCGACGGCGGGGTGCGGGCCTAAGGAGCGTCCCTCCTAATTAGCGCTCGTAACTACGTACAGGCATCAAGCCGCTAAGAGACCCTCGCTATGAATAAACGAAATAATGAATTTTGAAGGGCTAGTTCCATTGACACATTAATGAAAAGCAACAGACGATGCAGCCACATAATATATGGGGGGACTTTAATCGCGCAGTTTTAACTGCAATGTAGTAGTTACGATATAAATGCCTCCCCTTCCACCGATGCTTTACCAAGTGGGAGAGCATCGATCGGTCGCGTTATCCGCAGGTTCCAGGTTGGGTCCCTGCCGGCGGCAGGTTGTCTTTTGAGCCATTTTACTTTCTTTGCATTTATATCATAACTACTACATTACACTTAAAACAGTACGATTAACATCCCCTATACGCCCCTTGGCTTCATTGCCTTCTCGTTTTCATTTAGGCTATTCGGATTCAATAAAGATATCCGAGTCACATTATTCGTAAGCACAACTGCTTACGATACAAACAAATAGAAATGTCTAGAATTTCACATTCTTGTGATTCTGCCTTTCTTAATAAACGCAGCAGCTGCGGTAAGAATGAATTCCCTTCTGTTAGTCATTCTAATGGTGACGAATGACTGCTAGACACGCGGACATCTTTTGTTGGCTATGAAGGGTAAGTACGGGGGGCGGAGCTTCTGCACATGAACTCCAAAGCGAAGTAGTGCAGTTTTGAGCGCGTTTCGTACAACTGAGGAAATACTTCGTGTTGCAGCATAAGCGTTGCATAGCACTTCATTTGTTTGAAGAGACGATCATTTATCGGTTAAATTTGTTGCAAATTTTTTTTATGCGAGTAGACGGAAGAACTAAAGTGACACGGACGATTATCTGAAGACGCAGAGGTCCCTTAGCGTTTGAGGTTCACGTGAAAAGCCAAGACCTCCTATACTTGAAGTGTACAGGAGGCGTTGGCTGTGCAGGTCATCATGTCACAAGGATAAAGCGGAGCCTCGGTGAGAGGGGGAAGGAAAGGAGGTCACGTGGTCGACAGCGGAGAGGAAGTGAGACTGAAGGGAGTACGAGAGTTGTGGCTCTGCGGGAGGGCGAGCGAAAACACTTTAATCAAAGGCTATCAAACCGAGCTTGTGGGAGAAAACCTTAGTCAGGGGTCCCTAGGATGATCTCGGCGACGGCACGTTCCCGTTGAACCAAGGCCTGGTGAACTTCGGAAGGCCCGTAACAGCGGACATGGTCCGACAACTGTTTGGTGTAGAAGGGGAGCAAGATTACTTGGAAGGGAGGGAGTATTTGGGCGGCGCATTCCGCCGTGACATGACATGTCGTTGGGGAGCTGCCACAGACCGGAACAAGAGGGTTCGTAGTGGTCTGTAATAAAACTTACGCATTGAGCTTTGGAATGTCCGTGGAACAGACAATGCCCTCTGTTCACAACTACTTGGAAACTCCTGCGCTCGAGACTAGGATACCCAGTACTATAGTGTACTACTATACTATTCCAGCACTTCACAATGACGTCGAGGACATCGACATCGCTGTCTTTACTTGGGTCCGCAGAACCTTAAAGGTGCTCCCATTTTCCCAGAACATGCGTCCTGAGCATGCCGCGGGACACCGGCGCGCCCATGTTTGGTATCTGCTGCGCATGGTCGGAAACATCTCCGAGTCAAATATGTTATACACTGATGCTGACGGGTTTTTTGCGGTAGTGTTGAATGGCGCTGAAACTTATCATACGGCCACCTCTTTGGGGAGTTCTGCGCCTACATGCGGCGAAGTCCTTCGTGTCGCGCTTGCTGTACGACACACTCTTCAGATTCCTCAACAGGTGCATCCCAAGCATTTTTTGATGGCACGCGCCTTCTCCGAGGTGGTTCAGCACATCATGCGCTATTACCCGAACACAGCCGCATGCAGCCCAGAGTGTGTCCACTTGCTCTGGACTTTAAGTAGTGCCTCATTGCCGGGTAATGATTCGCGCTCACGCAGGTCACTCTAGAAATGACCCACCGAGATGCCCGGCATGGTACACTCTTAATCAGGTCCCGCTTAAGGTGCTGGATATAGCCAGGAAACCGAACATGTTTCGCCTGGTCTCCTGCATATAGCCAGCATTTAACCAGGACCTTATTAAGAGTGCAGGGCTGACTTTACAGGTCAAGGGGACCCTCCACTCACACACCGAGACATTTTAGGGGCGAAGCACCTTAAGGGCGAGGCTTGTCCGGTGTCCGTTGTCACGGCTACATTATATGGGGCAACGCTCGGGAACGCTCCGGTAACGTGCGATATGTGAGACACAAAAAAAGGTTTAACAATACACTAATATCATTCATAATTGTGGCAGGACATTACAAAACACCAACAAGCACAAACCCTTCATACTAGTGGGCGTTTTCAGCGTAGACATTATGGATCTTAGGACCTTGCTTTGTCGTCGACTCTTTTAAGGCGAGAGCCTTTAATGTCTCATGCTCACGTCCGTCCGGTGTCCGTCCGTCTGTCCATCCGTCCGTCCGGTGTCCGTCCGTCCGTCCAGTGTTCGTCCGTCCGTCCGTCCATCTGTCCGTCCGTCTGTCCGTCCGTCCGTCCGTCCGTCCGGTGTCCGTCCGTCCGTCCGTCTGTCGGTCCACTGTCCGTCCATCCGTCCGTCTGTCCGTCTGTCCGTCCGTCCGTCCGTCCGTCCATCCGTCTGTCTGTCTGTCTGTCCGTCCGTCCGTCCATGTCAGTCCGTCCCGTCCATCCGAGCTCTGGCACGCAGCCAGGTGGCCGCCGGGATGCGCAATTGGACGCCGGTCGCGTCGGACTCTACAGCGCTCGCTCTTTGCTTGCGTAGCTTCGCTGTGCCCAGCGTTTGCAATCATTCTGACCGACGCCGTCTCAATGGACACAGGCGTTCACGGAATACACCTTCGAATTTACAAAAGACCCGTCAATTAAAGCGCTGGAACGCTATCGCGTTTGCACGATGCACAAAGCGCGAGAAAATACTAACGCATGCGAACGGAGGAAGATTAGTCTCGCGTCTCGCTGCGACTCGCGGTAAAAAATTAAAAAAGAAAACACGCACACATTCGCTTTGTGTGTTATCCCACTGAGAGTGTAAAAGAAAAAAAGACATGGCATTGTCAGTGGAACGGCCACACGCTTTCGCCGAACACACTTTAGAATGTACAAAGTGTCCTTCAATTTTTGTCACTTTATGTCGCTCAATGTGCATTATCTGAGGCGACGCTCGGGTGACGTACGGTTACTCACCCTTAGGATACCCAGAGCGTCGCCCACTTGTCATAATGCACTTCGTGGAGATGCGTGGATTTTAGCAGCGTAGTGCCTTCCACGTAGGACAACAGTTTGGCCCGGACGTGTGCGTTGGCGACCTCGTGAATGTTTTTACCTACTAGACCAGAGTGAGACACGTTAACTACCCTACTCCACCGTCGTTCTTGCGAGAGGAAGCGGTGGCACTCCGGCAGCTTTCAACGCATACCTTCCCCGAACCTACTTTCCACGGTGCAAAGTTACCAGCACGATATGCAATGCCATAGTCGATAAGACTCTGTTCGGGCATCACGTTTACTACTTGCGTTAACGAAGTGTACCGCTTGTATTGCTTATTGTGCATGCAGAACTGACCTAGTGTATTCTTTCCTTGATCAAGAGAGCGCTTTCCTGACCAAGAAAGGCACCTTTCACAGCAGTCGTCGCAGATAGACCTCCGCCAATGAAGAACGGAAAGTTTTCTTTTTATGATGTCAAGGACGCGCTAAACACCTACATTACCGTTGAAGGGTCGACGGCGCGTTATCCTGGCGTCACCATCTACTAAACACGGAGTTAGGCACTAAAGCCGAATATCACGGCAACGTTGATTTTTATTGCGGCAGAAATTATATAAACAGTCTCGACGGGTTTCTGCCGTCACCGTTGCCGTTGCCGTCATGTTGCGTACAAAGTCAAAATTGATAAGATCCCTTAGCGAATTGTACGTTCTACCCGCGGGTAATAACGCGCCAGTGTGGGGGCGATGAATGCGGCTGAAGCGCAGATCAAACAAGCCGGCCCATCGCCGTCGCTCCGAGGCGCATGCGATAAGATCCCCCCCGCCTGTTACACCGGCCGTCGAATGCTCAAGCTGAGAGGAAACGCCCCGCCCGTCTTTCGCAAGCGTGAAAAGACGCGAGGGGGGGGGGGGGGGGGGCTCGAGTGACCTTTTATCTTACCGGCGCTGTCGTCGCTGGCGCGCGTGTTATCTTGCTATCTCCGCAGCCGACAGCGGGCGGCTGGCATACCCTTCTGCGTGCTGCGCTCTCAACGCGAAGAGAATGTGCGAAGAGTGTTCCTGGAACGGCCGCATCCTCTTAAAACAAGCGTTTCGTAGAGTTGCGTGAGATCGGAAACAAAAAAGTTAGCTGCCAGGCTCAGTACGTATAACATTTTAATTTGTTGCTATCGCATTCATTGCTTCATTCTTGCGGTGAAACTGACTTTTTGCAACAACGTTGCAGAAACTATACGGTTCTTTCTTCTTGCCACAGAAATGCTTTGACTTTAGGCCACATGGTAGGCCCTATACCTCTCATTTATTAGGAGCGAAGTTCCTTAGGCCGGCACCCCGCCGTCACCGTTGAAGCTCCCTGGCACGGTTCCAGCTGTGGCGTCTCCCCTCACGCGGGAGGATAAATCAGCTTTATGAGCGCTGGAACGCGGATGGCGTCTGAACGATGCGCCAAGCGCGAGAATAGGAACGCGTGCGAAACGGAGGCAGAATAGCGTCCCTCTCCCACTTTCTTCGACTGTACCCTCTCCCCTCAAACCGGCCGAACGCGCAAAACCATCGCTTCACCCCGTCGTCCGCCCAGTGGTTGGTCCGTTGCCTGGACAATGAAACGCCGAGCGCACCGAACGCCGCGTGCGTCCCATTTCTGAGGAGCTTCGCTCATCGGTTGTATTTGTACACGGAACAACTGCTAATTTTTTTAGGGCTTCTTTATGACTCATTTTCTCAGAAACTACTGCATGTAAAGCGTGCGAGCTTGTTTCATATTAGTTATTTGCGCTCTTGTAGAGGAGTTAGAATTAGTATTGTATTTGAAGAGCTCACATTTTCACAATTATTTTATCAAGGCAATTAGCTTTATTAATTATTTGTGATATCAAACCACCATAAGATTAAAAACTATTCCTCATGCGCACACCATTCTAGCTCAGTAGCTTTGTATGATTATTTCATTTATTCTGCAAGAGAATCAGCTTTCCCTATTTTCCAAGTTGTTCAGATAATAGGGAAAATGTAACAAAATCAAAAAATTTCGAGATATTGAAACGTAAAAAGAATAAACAAGTTTATTTCATTTTGCTAACTAACAAAATGTAATAAACATTTTAATTCATGGCAGCCAGCCACAGAGTTATTACAAGAATCAGCTTTTCACCTTTTGCTTGTTTTCTTGGCTCCCTGGCTTGTTTAGTCATATGTTCTGTCTCTCTGTTGGCAAACTACTGTCGACGGCGGATCGATCTGACGTAACCATATTACAGTGTTTCGACTTGGTGATTTGTCAGACAGCATTGAGAACGTTTACTCGGGCCATTCAGGCCTTGTTGAAAGGTAAATTAGTTTCAAATGTGGCCGTTCTGAAGGTTTCCCTGCGAAGGAACACAATACCCTTGTGTACCCTGCGAGTTCCATGTTTTCTCGCCCTTCTATGTAGACAGTACTCGTAATCACGTTTTGTAGAAGCTTCACATCAATCAAAGCGTAACCATTTTCACTGCAGGTAACCTTTTAAACACTTTATCCTTACGGCGACGTGGAATGAGGAAAAAGCTTATTTGCTGTAGCGCTGGCACAAGTGCTTTCAATCTCATTTTGTTAGTAACCGAAACATGTCGAATTTTCAATTATACTGAACTTTCTAAACAGTTTTTTTTACTTGGACAATAAGAGTATCTTTTGCCGCCACAACAACAACAAAGGTACAAGTACACTCAAAATAAATGCACAGAACCGCGTCTACTTTGGCGTCGCACACACACAAGGCAAGCGAACTACGTAAATGTCACGCGTGTTCAAAAAAAAATACCACCATGTCCCTTTAGGTGGCCAAATTTCTTTTCAAAACCCTGCTAAGCTCATAGAAACTACCAGTTCAGGTGTTGAAAAAAAATGCCCCCCACCTCCCCGAACGGAATCGTGAGGAAATGTGAATGCATTGCGCGCGCGCTTCACTCCATTTATATATGATGGTTGTGGTTCGAAGAAGGAAAAGGCGCCTAATTTCTGCAGCCTGGTCGGGAACACGGCGCAGCGCCTGTTTTTTTTTTTTTGCTTTTTTTTTCGTTTCTTTTTTTCTTCATTTTTTATTTTTTTTTAATTTTTTTCCTTAATTTTCTTTTGTTCTTTTTTTTATTTAAAAATTTTTTTTCATATATAGCTCCGCCGAGCTCCCGCGATGCGAGCGCCCTCACGCACCAGAGCGTACTCCTCCTCTCCACTCACTATAACACCTGCCGAGGCCACCGCGGACAACGCCAACGCCGGATGCCTGACATAGCCCGACTAAGAAATGCATTCGCATTTAAAACTGGGGATGCGTTAAGCACGCAGCGATGGAGCGCTGTTTCCTACTGGAACATGCCAATCGCTGCTAATGTGCAATGAGGGACAGAAGACTCCGACTGGACACAGAGACTCGCAGTCCGCTTTTAGTTAACGCGCACGCTGCGAATTTTAGATGTGAAGCATCTTATGGCGAAGCTTAATCCGGTGGTGGTGGTGGTGTGCCGCGTGCCCACCCTTACTGCGCATGCGCAAACCCTTAAAAAAATAAAAATTAAAAAACCTCCTCTCCCCCCTCTCTCTCCTCTAGGCATCCCTCCCCGCGGCAACCACACCCTCACTGCGCATGCGCCTCCCCTCCTCTCTCCCCTCTTACACTCCCCCCCTCTCTCCTCTAGGCATCCCTGCCCGCGGCGTCTACACTCCCACTGCGCATGCGCGTCCCCCCCTCTCTCTCCTCTCCTACGCTCCCCCCTCTCTCCTCTACGCATCCCTGCCCACGGCGTTCACACTCGCACTGCGCATGCGTGTCACCCCCTCTCTCTCCTCTCCTACGCTCCGCCCTCTCTCGCCTCGTGACGCCGACGCAGGCAGCGTCTCCTAGCGAGTTTCTTGGTTCAAAAAACCGACTGCTCGCGCCCTGCACAACCGTTCACTGGCCACCCCGTATATATGGCAATGGATCTTGACCTCCAAGGTGGTGCCGGTGGGAGATTTCTCCTGTGCGTTGTTGAACAATAAAAATTCGCAGCGTGCGCGTTAACTAAAAGCGGAGTGCGGGTCTCTGTGTCCAGTCGGAGTCTTCTGTCTCTCATTGCCCATTAGCAGCGATTGGCATGTTCCAGTAGGAAACACTGCTCCATCACTGCCTGCTTTTGCGCCGCCCCAGTTTTCTCTCCTGCGCAACGCTGCGATGAGCGCCAGCGTCAACGCCGCCGCCAGTGTAAGCGTTAGCGCCCGCTGCTTCACATCTACACATGGTTCCCTTTAGCGGGAGATGGTGTAATTTATTGTTCAACAACGCACAGGAGAAATCTCCCACCGGCACCACCTTGGAGGTCAAGATCCATTGCCATATATACGGGGTGGCCAGTGAACGGTTGTGCAGCGCGAGCAGTCGGTTTTTTCAACCAAGAAACTCGCTAGCAGACGCTGCCTGTGTCGGCGTCGCGAGGCGAGAGAGGGAGGGGGGGGGAGCGTAGGAGAGGAGAGAGAGGGGGGCGCGCATGCGCAGTGGGAGTGTGGACGCTGCGGGCAGAGATGCCTAGAGAAGAGAGGGGGGGAGCGTAGGAGAGGAGAGAGAGGTGGGACGCGCATGCGCAGTGGGAGTGTGGACGGCGCGGGCAGGGATGCCTAGAGGACAGAGGGGGGAGCGTAGCAGAAGATAGAGGAGAGAGGCGCGTGCGCAGTGAGGGTGTGGTTGCCGCGGGGAAGGGATGCCTAGAGGGGAGAGAGGAGGTTTTTTATTTTTATTTTTTTAAGGGTTTGCGCATGCGCAGTAAGGGTGGTCACGCCGCACACGACCACCACCGGATTAAGCTTCGCCATAAGATGCTTCACATCTAACACCTGCCGGCGCGCACACCTCCTCAACCTATCCTCCTCCTCCGCGGACAACGCCGCACAATGCCAACGCCGGATGCCTGACATAGCCCGACTATGAAATGCATTCGCATTTAAAATTCGCTTGAAGTAGAGAGCTCAGGCTGTGCAAGGCCTCGGAAAAGGGTGCATGGTTTCTCGTCTATTGATCTCGAAAACCTGGTCGCATTGGCTCAATCAAAACGCGGAAAAATATGTGGAGCCCTGCGTATTGCTAAGGAAGGTCTTAATGAGAACTAACAGACAAGAAAGCCAATGAAAATATACGAGATGTTATTTGTAGTAATTATAATGTAAATGATAAGAAAGTAAATTGGACCAAAAATATACTTTCCCGCTGGAAGGTACCGAACCTGCGACCTTGAAAAAACGAGTCCGACGCTATCATTCAAAACAAGCGAAAAACCAAATCTTGATTTTCGAAAAAAAATAAAGAAAGCCATGTTTTAGTGGTCAGCCCACTTTTAGCATATTTAACCACCCGCATCCAACAACTGGCTTGTGACGTAACGTTTCTCATGCCCGCTCTTCATTGTCAAACCGCTGGCGCTTCGGTGCAGAGGCGCACATTCCAACAAAAAACCCATATGTTTCGTGCTCAGGCGTAATGCAGGTAGTCTTTTGTTCCATTTGTCAGACTGAAATAGACAAGTTACATATTATTCCGTCTTGTAGTGCACTTAAATGCCCTTTTTTGTCATGAGTACATTCAATATTTATCATCAATTGTAGAGAAGAACTTCTACGTGATCAGCCTGTGTTTACAATATCCCGCGAGTGGTGCAAGTCTTTTGCTACATTTACCTGAATTTATTGAATACTATAGCATTTCTCTGCATAATATAGACGTTTTAAACGTGCTAAAGCAATCATTTTTCAAGCACTCCTCTCGACGGGCTCTGAAAACCTGCATTATGAATGAACCGAAATTCAACGCAATACTTGTTTTTTCACCTACACATTGCTGCGCACTTTTATTATCATTATTTTGGAAGGTTCTCCAAAGCCTTGCCCACCAGGAGAAGTCGCTGGGCAGCTGCCTTGACGAGATCAACCAGGGTCTTGACAAAGTTAAGCCCGCTTTGAGCGTCAACCAAGGCATATTGACCCGCAACTTTGGTCAACAACTTAGACATGATCTCAGCGGCTTTTTCCTTCAGCTTCTGCTGGGCTTCCACGGCAGCTTTCTTGATGTGCTCCTTGGCTTCTTTGTATGCGCCTTTTACGGAATGCTTGATCTTCGCAGTGGCGTTTTTTACGGCCTCCAATGTTTTGTTCCAAATAGCACGGATGAAGTATTCGTTGGCCTGAAAAATAATAAAAATTCAGTGAGTCAGGCAGCTACGAGAGTTGATACGATAACTGTAATATGCATCTTTACGCCATTCCTGATTTGCCTATAACTACGACGACAATGCTAACGACAACAAATTGTTTTGAATATAGTCCACAGTATTTTTTTCATATAGCTACGGTTTGCTGTTATACTGAAAGGCACAGAACAAATGTCCCTTGCTTGCAGCGTGAGAACATTGAGAATTTCTACGTAAAAATAGAAATATACACACCTACAAATATAGTGCTTAAATAAAGCATCAGCGCGTTCTCCTTTTTTTTTAAAAAATGAAAAAGGAGTACGGGATAGTGCGTAGTAACATTTTTCTGAACTAAGGAAAATTAAGCGTTATTGCTTTGTTTCTCCTCTACACCGCATTTATTTTATGGAAAACGTTGCCCCAATTTACGCGATCACGTCTTCTTGGAAGCACATTGTTTGTGAAGAAAAGCACACATTTTACTCGCATTATGAAATGCTGCGCGACAGTGCAAAAGGTGCATTGTTCAAGGCCCATGCAAATGAAAGATATTAAATGCGAAGCCTGAGGCAACAGAATTTAGTGTACACCCCATCTCATGTGATCGTTTACCGCTTCTACAAAATGCATTATTGCCATCTTGGTACTTTCTCGGCCTTCAAAATGAGACACATGAGATGGCTAAAGTGACCGCCATTTTATAGAGATAGCGTTGGATATTGTAAAAGAGCATGGCGACCAACTCAAACGCCTTACAAAAGCTGACGGAAAAATTGTGAACATAAGTGCTACGGTTAAAGAATTTGCTTGCAAAACACAACAAAACATGTTGCCACACAAAAATATTTTTCCTGCCCAGTGAGTGCTTTACAGACGCCCTTTTGTCAGTAGTCATGGAAGCACTTTGTCCCCTTTATTTGCAAATACGTGAATATAGAGAAACAATGTTTGCATTTCTCAGCGAGTTTCTAATGACCCTTTATGGTTTAACTGCGCAAAAAAACGAACGGGAACACAAATTAAGAAGGAAGCACAAAGAGGCGCTGAAATATAAAGGACAAGAAAAATGCCTGACAGCGGAAAGCGTGGAGGGGAGAATGGTGAGGAGGACCTAGATCAAAAAGCGATGACACATCACCCATGGCACGCCCATCACACGTGACGAGACCGAGATTACTTGACTCTTTTTCATGTAGAAACATGGGGAGAATGCTGCCGCAAGACTCAGATTTTTTGTGTATGCGCACAGCCTCAACAAGTTCACGCGCTCTTTCATTCTTATGACGAAGCAACACCGGAGGTGTCACAAAAGCGTCATGTGCACGCACATTTTTAGCAATGCGCTTCTAAATGAAGGCCAGTGTGGCCTTCCAGATCATTAAAATGTTCTCTAAGTCTCACGTTTGGACAGCACCCCGTTTGGCCTACGTATACACTATCGCAAAAAAGAGTATCGAGTAGACAACATTAGAAATAGAAGATACATAATTATGTACATGCATAATGTTGTATACATCTTGCTGCACAACTTGCCGATTCGCCACACGTCGGTCTACTTTCGCACATAAAGTGGCTAACTTGTTCTTTTTAGAAAGTAACCCTTGGATATCATGCCCAGATGCAACCTTTTTGAGGTGGTGGGCGTAACCATGCACATATGGCAGAACTGCAAATTTCTTGCCCTCCAAGTTACAATCTGCTGCACCTTTCTTAATTTTCTTGGCCAGCTTCTCGCAGACTTTTGACAATAAATCCCGTGGAAAGCCTGCTCGTCTCAGTTTGTGCACTTAGCCCAGAAAAACTGGTTGCAACTAAATGAGGACAGGAATTTTTTCAGCGCGGAGATGAAACAGGAGAGTCATATGGCATTTTTTACAAATTTTGTGTGGCCGATTTGTAATTCAACACAGGTTTGACAGAACCTAGGCGCGTCGAACCAACAGACATGCCTGGGTGCGAACTTCATCTGTAGATCCAAAAATTGAATAAGTGTTCTGAAGTAAACTTAAGGCCAAGACCAAGCTATTCGAAACTCTTTAGTCAGCAGTCGAGCATCATAACCACTTGACCAACTGCCACGGTGGTCTATTGATTATGGCGCTCGACTGTTGAATTGAAGGCAACAGGAGCGAATCGTGGCCACGGCGGCAGCATTTTGATGGAGGCCAAAAGCTAGAGGCCCGTGTACTTAGATTTAGGTGCAGGTTAAAGACTACTAGGTGGTCGAAATTTCCGGAGCCCTCCACTACGGCGCCCCTTTTAATCATATTGCGGTTTCGAGACATGAAACCCCAACGATTATTAACATTAATGAACCTCAAAATCATACTTTGTAATCCTAAGGAAAACCTGTACTGTGTTCTTGTGCCTCAGAAGGCCGTTCACAGGTCACGCGCAGCGATTTCGCGCTGCTTGTGACCTGTGCATACCGCGTGACCTGTGAGTGGCGTTCAAGCAGCAGTCCTAGACTGCTGCTTGAACGCCACTCAACGAGGAATAAGCATTGCCATATTTCAAAGCGCACAATGTCTTAATGTAACTTTATTCGAGCATAAGTGCACGAAATGTATGCCGTTTGCAACATGATCAATAAGAACGGCAGTTTATGTGCAAAGTGGGAGTGTCTTGTATCCTGGTGCAAAAAAGTCCTTTTGAGTAATGCCTCATCACCGGACAATGTTTTCGATGTTTTATTTCAATATAACCTTTTAGGCACGCCTTCGTGTTCAGATAAATTTCGTGTAAAAATAGGCCCATTTAACATGGGGACGTGCTGCCAGTTACGACGTCACCAACAGTTTACGCCAGCGGTGACGTAGTCTAATTGGTATCCCAGTAAGGCTGACGCGCTAAGATCAAGTTGAGTTGACGAGCTTAAAGTAATTGTCTTTTAAGGAACAAGAGTGCGGTCATTTACTTGAAGCTCTCTTTGTGCTTACGAAGTGGGCGATCCAAAAAGTGGCAAATAGTTTGAGTTCTTTTCTTGGGCCGACATACCATCATATGTTCGACTTACTTAAAGTACACATATGATGTTTGTTGTACTATTATACAACAATTATAGATATGGCTGGCTCTTGCTGAATAAAAAGTTCGCCGCTTGGCAGTTTAGCGTTCGCTCTGATTTCGCCATCTTACCTCAGAGTTCAGGTCTTCGTCCTCAGTAAGTGTCTGTGCCACGTCACGAAGAATTTCACTGAGAAGAACGGCCTCTTGCCCCGCGCTGTTGAACACAGCATCAACGGTTGCATCTTCGTCGCCAAGTGTCTGTGCGCTCGCTGCAAAAAAAAAAAACAAGGACCATGGTTCATGCTTCATCTTTAATATTATCTAAATGTACGTCTATTCATAGTGTTCACATTCTTCAATGGGGAAGCAGCAAGTATCTTTGTTAGGAAACAATTTATTAGCAAGCAATGGCCGGCGGAGAGCATTGTTCCGTAACTTGACAATACAGCTGACACACCACAATCACACCCACACTTTGACATAAAAGTAGCACCTAGCAACGTACAACGTTACGTTTTATGTTTAATGGACATCACAATGAGATAATGATCAACAGGATTGTGAGAACGGAAGTTTGTTCAATAGCAAAAAGGCTTTATTTTCAGGAATATATTATACAGTCGACATTTTAAGACAGCATGCTGCTCACATTACGGAAAGGAAACCTTCAGAATGAGGAAGTGCATACGTGCAATGAAAGGCACTCGAAAGGTATGGTGAAAGCCGTGCAAACAGTTCGACAGAATGAAGTGCCAAGTTCACGGCTTTGCATACAGCAAAAAAATAAATTGAAGAAAGCACCGGCATGCATAGCTAAGAACGAAACTACAAATATTGTGTAAGTTGTATTTGAATACAGTTCACGGAGACGATTGACGTTCACATTGATAATGCTTTTAACGTGTCGTGTTTGACGGGTAGTGCAATGAATTATTGCTCGTGCGTACCGGTAAAAGCGACGAAGGCCAGGACACAAATTCCTGCGATAATCTGCCTCATGGTGGCTGAAACAGAAGTGATATAATAATAATGTTTATATGGTTATAATCGCCGTTATCTATAAATGCCTGCTAGAACTCCTGCTACTTCTCGGAATTCCTCAGATAACCTTCTCTGTGCCATTACCTTTATCTTTAGAGAGTAAATTATTAAAAGAAAAAGTTATTTCAAAGGGCTTCGTAAGTTTTCCCAAATTGTTTTTATATAGCTCTCGTAAATAGGGTCAAATAGGAATTATGTAATGGGTCTTCTCAGTCATCCCTCTGATAGTATTTTTCCTGTTATTTGCAATGCAAGCAAGCCCAAAACTCGCCATCCTATGCAAAAAGTTTCTTATAAAAGGAGCATTGTCTTCCACGGAATAACCTTCATCGCAACTTCCATTTCAAATACTGTCGCATTAAGAGAACAATTTTTTACATATATCTCGTTAGTTTGTTAGTTGTCAGCCAGCGCTTCTGTCCGTGCCCCCTCCATCCCTGTCTTCTCGCGCTGTTTTTCGGTACGATGCTTCAAATTAAGCGAGCCCCCCACCATGCATTAACAATCACGTTTGTCAGTTTTTTTTTGTCTTACGGGGCAATAAGCTTAATTGGTATGCCTTTAAGGCCTCTCAAAAACCGATACCGTTCATAAGGCATTGATTGTTTGCAGCACTTACTACTGAAAGTTGTAGATTCAATATACAACTTCACTTGCAACCTTTACATTTCATAGCGAACAGCGTGACAGGATTTGTTATGCCCATTGTTGCACTGCACATGTTTAAGGCCCTTGAAAGGTATTGGTATAGGCACATTTACAAGCGTCTAGCATCAACCTCACGCAAGTTCAAATCGATTCAATTCAATTCGATTTTTAATTTCCCCCTTACTGATGGAGTGGTTTCCATGCCATTGTGAAAGCAGTAAAACTAGTACGGCGATCTTTGCCAATATATGGCCCTTGCACCAAGAAATATCACATAGTTCATAATCGTCGTATTCAACACCAAGAGGATACGCACTCTGCAGAAATACAGAGCACAGTAATTGCGAGTCCACTTACCAAACTTCACGTAGCCTAAGGGAAACTTCCACAGATATTTCGACCTCAGCTCTGTGTGTCACTTGTCACAAATGTCGCTTTTATACTCTCTAATATAGGTGACCTGTTTTCTTTATCGCTAGCAAGTAAGCATCTTTGACAAGGTCAATGGTAGAAAATTAGCTAACATACAAACCCGCAAAGCCCACTGCTCTTGAGATGGGCAGGGGCATTGTTCATTGTACTGGGACGTTAAACGCCCTTCGTTCTGAAGATTCAGTCACGCTAAAAGCAAAATCTCAGCTATTGGGTCGATTGCAAAGAATGACCCCTAGGATTACAGATACGCCCGATACAATAGGCTACTGATTAGTTTTGTGCAACAAGGAAGATCTGCGTGATATTAGTGAGGTGCGGGAAAATGTGTCCTTGTGTGGTAGCTGATATGGAGAAGTTGAGCACATCACATCGTCGCATCGAAGGTGAACTACGGAGAAAAGATGATTTGGTTTATTAAAAAAATTCTAAAATTACGTGGGTTGTAGCTGAAACTACACCTCGCTGAGCGCAAGCACGTTTATTTCATCTTTGAGAACAACATTCAGAATGAACAAATAGGCAAGACGATAAAAGATTATGGTCGTAAACGAGACGTGGTAGCGCTTCCATGTTGTTGATTCCCCCCGAACTTTGGTAGATAGCTCTAAAATGAGATAGCCTATGAGGACAGCCCTGTTGTTTCGTATGGTATTTTTTTTGCTAGCTTTCTTAACACGGCTTAAACAATTCACCAAGCCGCGAGCACATTGCGACAAGGAAAATTCGATTGGTCGTTTCTGAATCCCCTCTAGAATCCAACGCAGTGCACTTGGTCTAAAATACAGACAACAATTCGTTTGTTCCACCCAGCTGCTGTTAGTTTTTTTTTAACCATCGGCTGAAGTTATCTCAGACAGCCTAAAAAGTTTCAGCGCACACATACGGTGACACAGTGAAAAAAAGTATTGCACCAAGCCATCCTGTCTAAAACAGCATATATATTCAACAGCCAGAGTTCTTGCCTGCTAAGCAATAAGGCACCTAAGTATTGTGGGGCCAGGTGAAAGAAAGCTACGCTTTAATGAGAAGACTCAAAGAACATCAGGGATTATGGTACACGTCATATGGTTGAATAAATATTCGGCCTTGATGTTGACGAATTGCTGTTTTTCACCTAGAATTGAGCGCAAGCAAAAGAACCCCAAACAAATATATATAAGCGTCATTATTTGGAAACATTTCGGCGCGCACACGATAGACGAAAACGAAAGGCGAGAAGACAAACGGGCGCGCCCGTTTGTCTTCTCGATAACGTGTCATGGTTTTGTTTTCGTCTATTGTGTGCGCGCCGAAATGTCTCCAATAATGTCCTCAAACCAACTCGCCCAGCTCTCCATACTTTTACATTATATATATAAGCGTCCTCCAGTTGATCATAAGCGCCTCATTCGCTACTGACATTCTAGATATCGGGTCACTGTTTGTGGCACAAATGTCTTGCACTAATCACTTTCTCGCAGTATTCGCAAACACTTACTAGCGAATTTTTTTCCAATTTATTATTTGGGATTTTTTTTTCCTATCTCTGTCTTTACTGCGTTCATATAAAATGAACGCGACTTGTCCATACATTCTCGCTTCCAGTTAACATGTGTTGTCAACATTCTGTACCACTTCATCTATTAGTACCCATGATTACAAAGAGACGATGAGTAGCGGCATCCTTCTTGCGGTTAACAGGCTTTAGGAAGATTCTTTTGAGGCCAGGCTTGTTCTAGCATGTGAGCATAGAAGCAACGAGCTTGCTCATCTGGCAGCCACGTATATGAATTTCGATTCTTGGGAAAAACAAAGATCAAGACAATTTTCGTTGTATGCAAACATTTCCCCACGGCTTTATTTCCGACAGTTCTTAAGTTTCTGCATAGCCTCGCCCTGCTTCTTAAGTTTCCCGGCTTCTATTTTGAGGAAATCGACGATGAGCTTGAATATGCTTGGGATTCTTTCCCCCTTTTGAAGGGCGTATTCGCCCGTAATCTTTCTTATGATCTTTTGCATGATCTCCACTGTCTTTTGCTTGAGCTTCTCCCGGGCTTCTTTGACGGCTTTCTCAATGTTGTCCTTGGCATCCTTGTATGCTCCTTTTACGGATACCTTCACCTTCTCAGTGGTGTTTTTGACGGCATTCTTTGCTTTGGCCCCCAGAATGCGGAAGAAGTACTCGTCGCTCTGGAAAAGTGGAAGAAACCTCTTAGCAAGGAAAACTCAAATCTCATTAAATACATTCTGTAAAATAGTGTAAAACAATGTTTAACTTCGAACCGCAACCTGCCAATTTACTGAATTGCATGGCGAGGATGAATTACTTTACTACGTGTTACTACGTGAGAAAATAATAGTATGCCTTGGCAAGAAAAAAAGCAACATAATTCTATTTGTGTTTCTTGATTGAACAAACGTACTTCGACATTCGTAAAAGCATCAACCAGCACTTGGTTGTCATTTACTGATAACAGTTTTTGCTGCACTATTGTGGTGTGCGCAGAATGTTTCATTTTGTGCGCAATTATTTTTTCTATACTTCAATATATTGTCACGCAGCTTTGAATAACGAAAAAAGTGCCATTTCTAGAAGGCATTTCATGCTTTAAGAGCCGTAGTGGTCCGTCTGAATTGTAATTTATATTAGTAGGCGGACCCATGTTCAGAATAAAAAAAAATCTCACTCACGCTATTTTTGCCCAAGAGGCACATTTTCCATTTTTGCCGAATGAGGAGCATTCAAGCAAGTGACGACCTTCATTATAAAATATTATTCGAATGGAAGACTTGAAAAATGGGAGAGATCTACGTTCGCAGTCACCTAAAAACCATGCTCTAACATTCGGGTAAATTTTATTCTTTAGGCCTATGTGAAGAAAGCGCGCCATCGGCCGGAATCGAAAAGATTTTTAGGAATTTGAAGGGGCAGATCACTGCATCTTAAAGGGAAGCTATTAGGTATTATTTGTTAACGATCATCCTCAACAGCAGCAGCAGCAGCAGCAGCAGCAGCCTGATTACGCCCACTGCAGGGCAAATGGCTTTCCCATGTTCCGCCAATCAACCCGGTCCTCTGCTTTCTGCTCCCACGTTATACCTGCAAACTTCCTAAGCTCATCTGCCCACCTAATTTTCTGTCTCCCCCATCACGCGTTTGCCTTCTCTTGGAATCCAGTCAGTTACCCTCAATGACTAGCGGTTATCCTGCCTACTCGCTACGTGCGCGGCGCATGCCCGTTTCTTCTTCTTGATTTAAAGTATGATATCCTTAACCCCCGTTTGTTCCCTGACGCGCGCTGCTCTCTTCCTGTCTCTTAAGGAAAGCAAGTATCATTGTCTCTTGATAGCAAGTATCATTAACGATACTTGCTATTAAAAATCAACGTTTGTTGGTGCAAAGCGTGAATGTTATTTAAAAAAAGGCGACAATAAGTTTGGTTTCGTTACTAACCACCATGCTCTATTCGTCATCTTCTTCTAGAATTTCTGCCACTTCACGAAGGATGTCACCCAGATAAACGGCCTGTTCAGCAGCGTTCTCGGGCAACGCATCAACGCCTGATCCTTCCTCGGGAAGAGTGTGAGCATTCGCTGACAAAAAAGATAGCCACAGACAATTGTATGTCATCAAGGATAATAAAAGACACTATTTCTTTATGATAGTAAAATTATTCTATTGGAAAGCACGAAGTAGGCGGTTCAAGAAAAAAAATGGGGGACCCTTACTCTTCGCCTTTAAGAGCTTGAACGCGATAGCGATATCCTGTCCCGAGTGCCGACTTCAACCACTTAGTGCATACTTGCTATGCACCAACTACGTGGTGTTAAGGGAATACGCGCAGTAAGGTGTGTGCCGTTTGTAATGGGTGGCCGGCTTTCAACTACGAAATCGTTATGATGGTCACATATTCTGACGCCCGATGGCAATGTACGCTTGTACCACGAAACATTCCTGGGATATTATTTATTTATTTCAGTATACTGTCAACCCCAAATGGGGTTTTTACAGGAGTGGGTACACTAGGAGAAAATAAACAGAAAACACACAGAAGTGTTACAATGTAGATGAATAAATATACATAGGTTACAATTTATTCACTGAGGTTACAGCAAAGTAGGATTCATCTTATGTTACAGGCATAGGATAAAACAACAAAAAGTAATTTATTCAGGAATCAATCTGACAATGTCAAGCATCTAGATCGGTGTTGCAATGGACAGCTCGGCGAGTTCTAGAACTTTTTGTACTGTCGTTTGCATCACCACTGAGGCGTCTAACGCATTCCACTCACGCACGGATAACGGAAAAAAGGAATAAAAGAAAGTGTTGTTGTTGCAAAGGAATTCTTCAAGCTTGAGTGGGTGTTTGTTTCGAGTGATTCTACACTGACTTATATTGATGTAATCTGATGCTTTTGTCCTAAATGAGTTGTGCAAATATTACATGTTATATTGCGACGCCTATATAAAGGACGCCTGCGTTTGCGAAGCATGAGTTATTTTCACTGCATTTCGAAACAGATGAAGTTATTTTCACTGTATTTCCAAGCAGAAGCGTGGCTGTGTGGCATAACTCCTGCTTGCCACGCAGACGGCCCGGGTTCGATCCTCACTCGTACCCGGAAACTTTTATTATTTACTTTATTTGCATCTTTCTCGATTTTTCGGTCACGGACAAGACGATGATTTTTCGCTCAAAACCAATGACGCCGACGCCGGAATTTCTGCGAAACGAACTCTTTAAGGCTTTCGCGATAAAATAATTCAACAAGCTCCGCTTCGCGGACGCCTAAGAAACAGCGCAGCTGGTGGCGTTGCCTTCATCAGGTTAACGTCTTTCTATGTTTTGCAAGTATTTCAGATATGTTCTATCACTGCTCTTTATTAAATACTCTTTTTTAAAGCGTTGAAGTGGTAGTATAGTTTTATTGCGTCTTGACCATACCTGTTTTTCAAGTACGAGTGCGATACGTAGACAGGGACAGGAAAGACACGGACAAGCGCTTTCGCGCTTGTCCGTGTCTTTCCTGTCCCTGTCTACGTATCGCGCTCGTACTTGAAAAACAATCATGGAACACCAACTCGCCCAATAAACCATTCTGACCATACGACCCGTGTATAGATTTACAAAGAAGCCTTCGCTTCAGGTGATCGACATGTTGTATCACTGCTCTTTAACAAACACCCCTTGTTAAGCTTTGAGGTCTTAGTATAGCCAGCACCATTTATAAATCCATGAAGTATCACTTGATAACGTTGATAACGCCATTTGTTGGCCTAACTCTTGCCGTCTTCCTTTTTAGGGGAACTTATTTGCAGTGGTATTTAGCCAATTTCTGTGGCACATACGAGTTTGTGACGATGATAGTTTTCTGAGAGGTCACACAGATTTCTGCAGCACATGCCCGTTTGTTGGGCCAACTGTTGCCTTCATTTTCAGTGAACCAGTGGTGAGTAGAGGGATCTGCTGAATGTCTGCGGCGAAAACCCGTTTATGATGCCTATAAGTGTTAGCACGGGTCTCGGACATGAAAGGCTTGACCAAAAACAGCTTCACTCTTAAAAATCACGCAGATCCCACGCATTGTGGGAATCGAATTTTATGCGAAGCAGTCGGCGACCACTGGCCTATACCAAATTTTTGGTTGTACGCATATCTCGGGCTTGCGAGGTACGTTGACTCCACTGGCATGTAAATGGTAGCTCATAGTTTGACGTAACTTCGGCACTCACGTTTAAGCGACGGCATTTTCAACGCAACCAAGTGCACGGTGCGGTTCGAGGGCGTGCATATGATAAATGGCGGTCGTCAGCCTCGGTGGAACAGTGGTTACGGTGCTCGGTTGCTGACCCAAAGGTCGCGCGTTCGATCCCTGCCATGGCGGTCGCATTTTGATGGAGGCGAAACGGTAGAGGCCCGTGTATTGTGCGGTGGGAGTCTATAGTAAAGGGCACCAGGTGGTCAAAATTTTCGGAGCCCTCCACTACGGCGTCTCTCAAAATCATATGGTTGTTTCGGGACGTTAAACTTCAGATATTACCATTATTGTTATTATTGTTAAAAATAGTGCACATCGAAGTACTTGAGTAACTCTTAGCTATAGCCTGCGGCAGCATTATTTGGTCGTATTGCTATAAAAACAAATAGCCAACGCTGCAACCACGTTGAGCGTTGTCGAAACACGACGCTTGTATAAGGGCTCTGTGGTAGAATACTTGGCTGTGATGCAGAAATTCCGGGGTTTATTTTGTTCGCTCATCGACAATCTCTTCAAAGCCAGCACCGGGTGTTTCTACAACATGGGCTCCGTAACGCTATTGTATGAACATTTTCAAAGCGTACTCTTGCTGTCCATGGGTTGATATAGACAGTGAATGGCCCAGCTTGGGCACAAACCCTGATACAACGGGCCGCGTTATGATGTATGCGCCACATGCGACTAGTGCAAAAGGTTTCATGATGTGGACCACAGGGAAGTTACGTTGTTCTCATGACATGACATGTGAATTGTTCTCAACGTACGCTTCTGTCCTCCTATAACAATATTGGTATATACTAAACTAAGGAGACGACCACGAGAGCGCACAGATGTAGGTAGCTCGGTAGATAGATAGATAGATAGATAGATAGATAGATAGATAGATAGATAGATAGATAGATAGATAGATAGATAGATAGATAGATAGATAGATAGATAGATAGATAGATAGATAGATAGATAGATAGATAGATAGATAGATAGATAGATAGATAGATAGATAGATAGAAACTCTGAGAATGCATTTTCTTAACTAAGAATTCCTTCGTATCCAATTATGCGATCCTACACAGATGACAAGATCTCCAACACATGGTCAACGCCTAGCCATTGTTATTTTGAAACAGCCAAAAGTGCTAATCTTTTCTTCTTGTGTGAGATGTAGGTGATAACACGATCGTGTAACATGTTGAGCAGTTATATATTCTTAGGTAACATGTATCTGAAAGCTATGGTTCAATGGACCTTTCCAGAAATCGCAGCGCCGCGGCTTCCCTGGTGGATCGGCGCTGGGGCATTATGGGAGAGCGGAGCGCCGGGCGGGCAGAGCAGACGCTTTCCCGCTTTCCCCTGCTTTCGTCGCGCGCCGTGAATGGGTTTGGATGGTGTAAGGTGCTGCTGTTGTGAAGAAACGGCTACTTCTGAGAGCTCTGACTTTCATGCACGCAAACTAGAATGTGTCGTTCTTCCCAAATAGCCAGAATTATCACTGAACATGCTGAAGAAGAAGGAAAGCGGCGGACGAACCTCTTCTGTTGTTGGATGTGATAACACGCGAAAGACACCGGATGTTTCGTTTCATTGCTCGGTGCTACTTCAGGACTTGAATTTTCGTGATGCTGCAGCTAAGTTTGACCTTTGTTAAGATGCTTGTGTTCTCATTCACTGTGATTACAGGGCTGGGACCTTACACATGAAGCATGCCGTGTAACTACGCGAATTTATAAAGTCGAAAGCCTTAGATGCTCTGTTAAAAGCCCACAGCGTCTCTTATGCATTCGCCGAAGACTCGAAGGCGAAAGGCATCAGTCTATGTAATAATCCTGCTGCGCCAGTCCGTGAGTGTCAGCAGGATTTTGTCTTGTGTGCTAACCCGTCTTGCATCGCGGCTGGGGTAGGGGGAGAGCACTGGCGTAGCTTGTGTGGGCGGCAAGTGCTGGTGTGACTTGAGAGGGGCAAGTACCGCTTTTGCAACCCCCCTGCCGACGCCCATGCCCGCCACCATTACACCACCCTTCGAAAGCTTGTTGCACCTAACGAGGTTTTGCACTGCCTCGAAGGTCGGAGGTACCCCATGATTTTGCATTGCCTCCGTGATAAGAACACCTTTGACCAAGCTAGGATGTTATGTGATGACGTGATCATGTGAGGTCACGTGATGTCCTAATGGCGTCACAATTTTTGGCGATCTTTGACGTGATATATGGTGTCATCATCACGTGATGATGAATTTTCGCATCACTCGACGCCACCGACGCGGGACGCGGACGGTCAAGTTTCACGTTTGATGAGGCATCTATAAAGTTTTCACCTAAAAACGCAAAAGCTGACCGTCGGTGGCTTTGGCGTCCCGCGGCGGCGGCGTCAACAAGAGTGATGCAAAAATCACCACGTGATGGCGTCACCATATGACGTCGTCGTGACAGTGCATACCATCAGAATGTGTGAGGTCATCATGATGTCTCATGATCACGTCATCACACGACATCGTCGCTTTGCTCGGACTCCGTGATCGGTGGGCTGATCACGGAGGCCTAGCAAAACCAGGTAGGGTGCTGAAAGTTTGGAATGCTTCCGGTCATAGAACCAGTGCAAAACCACGTTAGGCGCAGAAAACTTTCGCAAGGGTGCGGGAAGGACCATTACATCGACTGAAGAGAGAGAAGACGGCTTTCGCCTTCAAGTCGTCTCGGGCGAATGCATAAGAAACCCTGCGAGTTTTTTATTGCACTCTTACGTATAATGTTTATTTTGCTGTTTGCTGCTTGATGATGTTGAATCGGATTTGCTTGTTATTCACCTTAAGCCTAGAGGCGTGGCAATACGCCTGTGGCAAGACCTTGAGTTGTTTTGTCCATTGCCCTTTTGGTAAAAGCGATAGGAACAGCTGTATGTTTTTCGGCAGCCGAGGGCCATCTGCATCCAAACGACAAATCACTAAATGAGCATAGTCACAAACTGTAATGAAACAAGGGAGCGCAAACAGTAAAATGGAATATTGTGTAAATTATGCACACGAACGCTCATTCTATTATATATTCCTTAACATTGTTAACTAGGGAGTCACGACCTTTTGCGCAATCAGGTCCAAAATTCTTGAGGTAATTTCCAACTCACGGTCGAGAAAACAGGCACGACACAGAGGCAGCACGTTTTACGTTGTTCGAAAACAAATACAGGGAAGTCAAATGTGCAGAATATTCTCGCTTCATGCAGTGCGACACTGTGTCGTGATTACGCGATCTTCATCCCCACCCGACAGCACTCACTTGATGTCCCCTCTTTGGGCGTGTTGGTAGGTGGTTTTTACTACTCTCAGCGTCCCAAGTGCAAAGTTTCCAACACGCAGCATCTGAAGCGTAGTTGGGCTCGAACCCATTTATAAGGGTGCGATTTTGACATCGATTATCATGCGCGAAGTGCCACGGTCCTGCGTATCGCGCGGAAGCATATCACGAGCGATAGTGCCCAACGAAAGGTACTAATAATGTTTTATTGTCATGCTGACAATAAAAAAAGCGAGGGAAGCTTCCGCTACTTAAAAATACGATCAAAAAGGCACATGGGACTCGCCGCGAAAGCAGTGTAGAGTTTCCAATTCAATGGACCTTTTCGCGGGTACGTGACCATTTCCCCGTGTCAATAATAAGCCAAGGATACTTACTGTTTGCTGGGTATTATTCATGTTGCTCTGGGTTTTGCCACTTCTGTGAGTGCAGACTGAAGCAGGGTTATCACGTGCGATATTCGTGCAACGACGCGCTAGTACGCCCGCACGCTGGAAACGAGGTGAGCCAACGCTTCCGCGAGCAGACGACACTCCGCCGGCGCTCCGGCTTCCCATAACGCTTTGCGGCCGCCGTAGGTGGCGCTCGGGAATTTCTGGAAAGGTCCATACGATGAATATCTGTGTTTCGCGCCAAACTGAATACTTCCATTCTGCTATATTCGTAAATGAATCAATTGTTGTACGTACCTGGTAAGGCGAAGAGGCCCAAGACACAAATGACTGCAATACACTGCCTCAAGTTGACTGCAAGAAAAGCAAAAGAGTGAATTTTCTGCGGTGTTGTAAAACTAGCGAGCATATGTATACCTGCATCTAGTGAGCGCTGGATTATTCCATGCCATCTGTTCGAACCATGGCGCTTGACCATCTGCGATTTGACTAAGGAAAACTGAGGATAATTGGACGAAAGCAAGAAGTCTTCTTCCAGAATATGCGAAGAATATTTTCCGCATGACAAGCCGCATGTCACTTTTTTCCCCGACAGCTGCAAAGTGACCTCGTTGTAAATGTAAGTACCCTTTCGCTGCTAAAGTCAGTGCTGCGCATATCAATAATTAAAAGCTCCTCGTTTCTACTGAAAATATTGGAGGACGCTACTTCGCGTCAAAAGTAGAACGCCATAGCGTAATCGGGCACCGTTCGCATCACCTTCTCAATTGGTAGCCTCGCTTCGTTTCTCGTTAGACAACTCAACCATGCCGCAAAGAAAGTAACGTGTGTACACGTAACATTAGCCATTTCAAACTATCCTACAATGCCTACTGCAAGTAGAGTTGCTAATTGAGCACAACGTCATAAATCGTCCCTTTAAGGATCAGCAAAGTAACCAATACGCGTAAGTATGGCAACACGCGAACCTACGCAGCTTCCCACTTTGCTGATGCTTTCGCTTCTGATGATGATGATGATTTAATATGTGGGACCTCTTTGCAATGGTTGGACATTTGAACCCCTCACTCGTGTTTAAATTCAGATGTCTTGACGCCTTGCGCGATTCTATAGTGGAGCCATCGTACACAGGCGTCGAACTCATACCTGCAGCCGAGCTTCACAAAAATCATCCTATATTTAACGGTGAGTAAGATGTTTTGTCACAGCCGAAGTCTTTGAGGCAATCGAAAAGGCCTTCATTCTCCTAACACAACTCACTTTTGAGCCACGTATAACAAAGATCTAACGCCACAATTGCTATGTGTGAATAATATCTTGACTTGGGCGAGTTAATACATACTCGGACAAATGCAGCGCGAGTTAGACGAAGACAGGAGACACGAACGGGCAATGACGAGCGCTGTCTGTGTCTACTTGTGCTTCCTATCTTCGTGTAATTACAAAAATCAACACTCTATTTCGACAAAAGTCAACAACTATAGAACACTGCGACTGCGTAACATATGAGCGTGGCAGCTGCACTGTAAATGCGGAACGTACTGCCGACCTTCAGTTGTGCGTAGGCAGGTAAAATTTGCCACTAGGTACATTCAGAGAATAGCCAGAGAATAAATGAAAGATTGTCGTATATTTCTTGCTTGCTACTTGTGCTATAAACCATATTCCACGTTTATGGTACTGCTGGCAAGCTCATTTTATGCTCTCGCAGTGTAGTTGCTTGCATATCTGCAAGTTTAAAAGCGGAAGTTGGATTTTTCCAATTGGCTGTTTCATGCTGGGCATCAGTGTGTATGCTTTACAAGCAGCGGCCAAGTTCACATATACAGCACAACAAATATTATGTTCGTTCAGCTTTCTTTTCAGATGGAAAGTTTCTGAATGAGGAGGAGAATGCCACATTAAAGTAAGTAAAGCTCCTGTTTTACACCTTCACTAAGCGTTAGCAAAGTAGGCAATCACGTATGGCAAACGTGAGCTCTTAGCGTGAAAACGGAAAACGCGCAGAACAAGCGTGCCAAAAATAGCCTTCACTCACGCTTCGTAAAACCTTATGCATCCCGCGAGTCATGCTTAGGAAGCGTGGTTTTTCAGCGTGAAAACACACCACGCTTAGGACAAGCGTGCAAAAAATCGTCGACACTCACGCTTACTTCGCGCGAAAATATTCAGAGAGTATGATCTGCCACGCAACATTACACAAGGCAAGAAGACTCCTAGCGTTACATGCGCTTCATATAGTTCTTTTTTTTGTTTTTTTTCGGAAAATTTTCCAAGAAATAGCATCGCTTTGTGGTAAAACGCCCACCGTATTTATACAATTCGAACGCGCACCTTATTTTGGGGGGAAAATAAGCCTTAAAATTTGCATGCGCGTTTGATTCGGGTACAAACCGAAACTGCTCCACAGTTGCCTATCTTCTTTGCCACTATAGGGTGTGACCGATCATTTGTTGCTTGCCAGGGTGGTAGCGCATTTGCTTGTTGCTTTGTGTGTCGCTGGAACCATGTTCCATCGGCCCCATGCTTTCATTGTGCGTTGGGCGATCTGTCAGCCATCTTTTCCAAGAATGGATGTAGCAGTCATGAAGACGCGTCGCGTCCGGCGCGAAAATAGCGTTAAACGTAAAGTTATTCTGCATGCGGAAGAGAGCTGTAACAGGAGAGCAGCCCGTCATCATGGCGTGCCGGAGACCTGCGTTCGCCACTGACGAAAGCTGAAAAATTCGATCTTCGAGTGCAAGTCTTCAATCTAAGGCCGCCTCCGTCCGCAAGAGGGGAGATTTTCAGATCTTGAAGAAGAGCTGGCGAACGAACAACATGTTTGCACACTTTGTTCTCTCGTTAAAATCGCTTGCACGTGAGAAGCGGGGCGTAGTTTTTTTACTTTTCCACTTTTTTCGGCCTAGGAGAACGAATGCGCCTTAGAATTGGGGGGCGCGTTGGAATTGGGCAAATACGGCACATCCCCGCACATGGTCTGGGTTCGGTTCCCGCGGGACTTGATGCTTTTTTTTTATTATTTATTTGCATCTATCTTGAATTTTCGCTCAAGCGAAACTTTGATTTTTCGCTCGCAAGCAACGACACTGACTACGACACCGGGCATTTCTGCGATAGACCTGTTTAACGCTTTCGCGTTAAAATTTTTACGTGTACCCGAGCAACTTTCCGAGCAGAGCAATTAAAATTAATTAAAGTTTTTTAGGCCGAAAACAATTAGTACAAACTTGTTTCTGTATTGGAAATCGTATAATTGTACCCAAACCATGCTTGACATCACTGGAATGAGAAAATGCAATTGGATAGGGCATTTATGCAAATTTTCCGTGGGTGGCACAGCAATGACAGTGGGCGGAGCCTACATTTATTCGTAGGTTGTAAACGACCCTTGCAATACATTCAGATAACCACGTTCAAAGATGATTTTGTTGTCTACATGTCTCTCCATTCACTGAGTATAACCCATCCGAGCACATTGTACATACCTTTAGGTTGCGATCATACGGAGCAGGAACTTTACAAGCTCAAAGACCGGCAGAGCACAACTTCAAAAATATTTTCTTGCTTACAGCAAAAAACACACCAATAAAATTCGCTTATTCAATAGGCAATAAATGTTGCGACAAATGCGCCATTTTTAATATTTTTACTAGGGCCATATTACGACTAAATTTACGACTACATATCGGCCAACAGTAACATTTGTGTCTGCGAATTTGCCGCCAGCTGTACACATTATTTCATGCAATATGCGCCTCTAACTATTTTTGCCTACAGTAAAACTTCCTGGAAATCGCATATTGTCTATCACTGAATGTTACTGTAGTACAATAAATTATTCATATGAACGATATTGTCGTTATCTCAGGCAATATAAAAAAAACGCGAGACAACGTACGACTTTATAAAGCGTATTAATGCTATGATGTAGCTACACTGTAGTCTGCGAAAAATTGTTTTTTATATGATTTCGGAAAAGCAAATTTTCTGACAACGCATTTTACTAGTGAAAGTTGCGAGCATTGCGGATGACTTTAGGTGCGGCAGGAGATACTGTGTAATTTTTTTCGCAAAATGTTTTTAGAAAGACTTGCTGCCCCAGACAAACCACTAATCCTAACTTTTTTTTTATCAAATCGCAGATGGTTTAGCGCCATGGTTAGGAAAGTTGGCGTGGAATAACCTAGCTACCAACCTTGAAATATGGAGTTTAGCTTTTAAAGACACCTTATTAGCATTACTCAATAACCTCTTAACATTAACAGTGTCAACATACAGTGTGCCAAAGGAGCGCTAGCCAGAGTTTAAAAATATGCCGACGCACTTTGACGACGCCACCAAATGCATTTTGCTGCCAATTGTGTGCAGTAAATCATACTATATTTTGTGTTCTGGTTTATTGCCTGTTTAGACGTGTTTACTTAACTAACTTTTGAAGCAACGAAGCTGCGCCAAAAATTTCTATATGAAGTTTTAAATCAATGCGCCGAAACGTCCGACTGGACAGTTTCTACTTTCCTATCAATTAGGGTATTAGTGTTTTTCGGTTTACTAACAATGCCCGGGGAATGGAAGAAAAACTAGCAGTTCCGTGTACGAATACAAACGATGAGCGAAGCTCCTTAGAAATGGGACGCAAACGATTATACACGTTTTGAAACTGTTGGCGGCGTCGATGCTTATGCTCGGCCGCTCTAGCACGTACGCCAGGATCCTGTCGGCGTAGCCGTCGTAGCTCTGCTCGTCGTGCTTTAACCGCAGCATCCTGTTGCCAGGCTCGTCTTGCTGCTGTGCTTTGGCTTTGCGCTCCGCATCCTTGCCAAGATGCTTATCGTCTTCATCATCACGTTTACGTTTCTGAGGACGACTATCTATGTTCTGTGTGCAGCCCTAAGTAATCTGAAGTGTGTCCCTATTTTATTTGTATATGTACTAACGTGGTTTTCGACGAATGTCCCTGTCGTTTATAAACGCGAACTGTTTTTGCACCGCGCGCCGTACGCCGCGCGCCTTTTATTTTTCTTTTTTCTTTCTTATCTTTTTTTTTTTTTGCGCCGGGTGGGGAGAGCGTCTGCTACTACCTTCGACATAGCGCCCGTACTGCGCTAGAATGATCGTTGTGATTTCGCTATCCACCATAAAGGTGGTGAAAGTGAAGACGACCATTATAACCAGTTGTGCATAGAGCTTATTTCTTTTATTTAACCTCAAACTTCTGGATGGACTAGAACCAAACCACTCGGCGTAGGGCGCGCGCGGCGTTTCATTGGCTTTTTGCGCCGGCGCCGCATCTATGTTTCAGGGAGCTTCGCCGGCGACGGCGACTGCGGGGTTTCTCTCCTAAAAAAGCACGTCAACGTGCCCGCTTGCACACCTATGAATATCGTCATTAGAATGCTCATGCAAACGACCACGGTATTTGACCGGGTGTGCTGCATCTACAGGTAGGCGGCGATGGTGGCTGCGCAATCACGTACTTTTTGCTAGTTGCAACACAATCAATAGCCGTTACGTCTGCTTATCTCTGTCATAGACGTTAAAGTTACTAGAATCATGGTAGGCATAGGCGCGCAGGTGGGCATATCCCGTGGATATTTTTGTATTTCGCGGGCATCAGTACTAAGCAAAAAACACTAATACTTAATACAAAAAAACATCGAAACAGTGTAATCAGTAACAATGTGCTTGATTGGGCTGGTTGGTGCTGCGTGGTAGACGAAGAATGAAAACAGCGCTAAACACGGGACGACAAGAGGACACATACAGGGCGCTGAACTAACAACCAATGTTTATTGCAAAACAAGTGCAATATATGGGACACAGGTATCTGCGCAGAACCCACGAAACATAAGCCAAAGTGCACATACATGTGATACAGGCCAAACGGCAAACATTATCAAGAACCTGTAAAATCAGTGGACCCCAGATATCTAAATTCACAGCCATGAAGCGAAATTCAGGGTACGCTAACACAAGAAACATCGTGCCGATGCATAACCAGGCCGATGCATAAACGATCGATTGAGGGAGCACGCTTACTCTCTGAAAGGCTCTGTCCCCATCCGCCTGGCTGACCACTGTAAAAATTGAGGTTGTTAGCCCATTCTTGATAAGTGTGTGGCCATGGGGCGCTATAACGAGCAGCGCGAACGCGAGATTAGCGAAGCCTTTCACATTGAACAGCACGATGTTTCTTGTGCTAGCGTACCCTCAATTTCGCTTCATGGCTGTGAAATTAGATATCTGGGGTCCACTGATTTGACAGGTTCTTGATAATGTTTGCCGTTTGGCCTTTCTCACATGTATGTGCACTTTGACTTACCTTTCGTGGGTTCTGCGCAGATACCTATGTCCTATATATTGCACTTGTTTTGCAATACACATTGTTTGTTAGTTCAGCGCCGTCTATGTGTCCTCTTCTCGTCCGTGTTTAGCGCTGCTTTCATTCTTAGTCTAATCAGGCATTTCGCAAAGCGATCTACATACTTTTTACTAGTATTCTTGCCTAGCTTCGTTCCTTCAAAATTTAGATCATTAAACATGCCTAATTAGGCCTTTAAGCAGAACATAAAAAATAGTATAACACACTCCATGGAACAGTCATCAACATGAATTTTGTCGCTGTCGTCATAAAGTGTGTCGGCATATTTTCAAACTCTAGCTAGAGTTAGCTGGTCACCCCGTTTACTAGCTGAAATGAACTATATTAGCAATTACACTACAAAACACTGGAGGTATACGCAGAAATTTGAAATAAGTTCTGTAGCGAGGTTATTCCTACTGTTAGTATACTTCACTTCGAAAAAACACATGAATTGCTGTCAACAGCTACAAAATATGGAAGAAAAAATTAACAAATATGTAGAAATAACCCTGAATGCAACTTTTCTTGCTAACGCGTGAGAATGAAACGGCCATTTTTTTTCATTGGGCACGCGTGAATTTTTAGGTCTTTACAATAAATGCGCTTCGCAGACCACGCGTAAATTTTTGGTTTCGTAAGTACCGGTCCACTTATCAACTCGGCCACTCCACGGAAATGTTCCAAGGATGAGTCGCGTTCGACTGTGTGGAGCATATGGGATCCTTCCACTTTTTATAGCCGGCAACCCGGATGAGCTTTTTTTTCGTTCTTTGTTTAACTCATGCCTTCCCCAAGAAGGAAGGAAGGAAAACAAGAGAGAGGAAAGGCAGGGATGTTAACCAGTTTGGCATAACCGGTATGCTACCCTGCACAGGGGGGAAGGGATGGGGGAGATCGAAAGAAGAGATCGAAAGAAGAGTAAAGAAAAAGAGAAAGGGGAGGAGCACACACGCACGCACATAACGTCAAAGCGCAGAGCGGCAGTCGTGTGCGATATACGTCATCATTGAGTCTGCAGCCGCTCGTGCAAGTCTGTTGTCCTCAGGAATTTTAGCAATGCCTTGGTTGCTTGAATTTTCGATGGCTGGAGAATGGCATCTAGCGTCATCGTTCTGTTGTCGAGACGAGCGAGGGCGGATGAGAGGGATCGTCTCTGCACAGCGTAGCGAGGACAGTCGCAGAAGATATGCTGTAAAGTCTCCTCGGTACCGCAGGCGTCGCAAGTAGCGTTGTCGGCCATCCCTATGCGAAACGAATAAGACTTCGTGAAAGCCACTCGAAGCAATAAGCGGCAGAGCAGAGTGTCCTCTCTTCGATGGAGTCCCGTTGGTATTTGAGATCGCCACAACGCGTTTAGGTGGTGTTGCCGATAGTTTTGGCTCCTTGGTGCATTCAGTATTGCGATATCCTTTGCGACCTTTTGAAGCATGGCACCAGCATCAGACCTTGAAAGGGGTATAGCCTCTTCCTTGTCGCCTTGCAAAGCTGACCGGGCAGCACTGTCGGCATGTTCGTTGCCAATCACGCCGCAGTGACTTGGCAACCATTGAAATGTCACTTGGTGCCCCTTCTCAAGTGACGTATGAATGAGGTGTCTAATCTCAAAAACTAGTTGTTCATATGGTCCACGCCGCAGGGCTGACAAGAGAGATTGTAGCGCTGCTTTTGAGTCACTAAAGATGGACCATCGCTGCGGTTGTTCGCGATCGACAACACAAAGTGCAGCGCGAAGAGCGGCGAGTTCCGCAGCCGTTGATGTTGTTGGGTGGTCGGTCTTAAAGCCAATAGTTACGCCTCTCGCTGGGACAACCACTGCTCCGGACGAATTTCGCATGGTCGTTGAGCCGTCGGTGTAAATATGCATGTGGTCGGTGTATTTCTCATGCAGTAGAAGAAGAGATAGCTGTTTCAGGACAGGCGATGACAAATCGGATTTTTTCTTGATTCCTGGTACACTGAGGTGCACTGCAGGACGAGTCAAACACCAAGGTGGAATCGATGGTTTGGATGCGGGGCTGAAGCCGGACGGTAGGTTGGCGGAGTAGCTCGATTGTTGCGCAGTATGATGCTTGCGGTCTGTCTGAGGGCAGTGTTGCCAGATGGTGGCTAGGGGCTCGAGCAAAATGCCTGATGTGGGCTCTCAAGGCTTCCAACGCAATGTGCGTTTGTATCGGTTGGTCCTTGGCGACGGCAATCGTCGCCTCTGTTGGCGCACATTTGGGCAGACCTAGGCAAACTCTGAGTGCCTGAGCTTGTGCAGCCTGTAGAACCCGAAGATTCGTCTTGCAGGTGTTGGTTAGTACAGGCAGACTATATCTCAGAAATCCGAGAAAGAGTGCTCTGTACAATTCCAACATAGCATCTACTGACATGCCCCAGTTTTTCCCTCCCAAGAACTTGAACAGCTGGGCGGTTGCCGTCAGGCGCTTCTTCAAGTAGGCTACGTGTGGGCTCCAGTTGAGGTTTCTGTCAATAATTATACCGAGAAATTTGTAGGTTCTGGCATAAGAAATCGTCTGCCCGTCAATAGAAATGATATAGGGTGTCATTGGTTTGCGCGTGAACGCAACCAATGCACATTTTTCCGGGGATATTTTGAGGCCCTGTTTGCTAAGGTAGTGCGCTGTCAAGGTTGCAGCCTTTTGAAGTCTCGCACGTATTTGAGGTCGTGTAACAGCTGAGGTCCAGACACATATATCGTCTGCGTATATAGATATCTTGATCGTACTTGGCAGGTATTCGGCAAGTTGAATGAGGGCGAGATTGAATAGTATGGGGCTTAGTACTCCGCCTTGAGGAACGCCTCGGCAGGTATAGTGTCGTGTGGTAGGGCCGTCGTCAGTCGACACAAAGAATGATCGTGCAGTCAGGTAGCTACCAATCCATCGAAGAACTCGCCCACCAAGACCGACCACCTCAAGTGCATCGATAATAGCCTCATGTAGAACATTATCATAGGCACCTTTCACATCCAAAAACAATGCTGCCGATAGTCGCTTGCGTGATCTCTGCTGCTGAACGTACGTAACGAGATCAAGAACATTGTCTATGCATGAACGGTCGCGTCGAAAACCAGCCATGGAGTTTGGATAGATATGGTAATGTTCGAGATACCACTCCAGGCGGCCATAGATCATTCGTTCCATTATCTTCCCCACGCAGCTGGCCAATGCAATAGGGCGATACGAGGCAAGTTGAAGTGGGGACTTGCCTTGCTTCAGGAGTGGTACCAATCGGCTCGTCTTCCAGTCGTCAGGAACGTTGCCCTCTTGCCACGAGTTGTTGTAGAGTCGCAGTAGTTCTCCCCGCGCGGCCTCACCAAGATTGCACAAGGCTCGGTACGATATGCCATCTGGCCCCGGAGATGAAGAACGTCTGCATGAAGCCAGTGCTGCCTCGAGTTCCTCCATCGTAAAAGGAAGGTCCATTCGGCTATCACGGGAACAGGGGATGGCACTTCCGGCAACAGGATCTGGACGAACCGTTTGGTCGGCGATTCTCGCGCAAAAATCTTCTGCAACTTCAATGTCTTGTCGCTTTTGAAAAAGGGCCAGCGCCTTGAAGGGAAAGCGCTGTTCAGGATGGCAGCGCAAACCACGCACCGTTCTCCAGATCTGAGAAAGGGGCTTGCGGGGGGTCTAATTTCTGGCAAAACGTTGTCCACCGTTGAGAGGCCAATCTGTCCATACGACGCTGAATTTTCTTTTGCATTCGTCTGGCTGTCCTATGGTCATGTATGGACTTGGTACGCCGATATCGTCGTTCCGCACGGCGGCGAAGCGCTCGAAGTCGTTCCGATTCTGTATCGAAATCGTCCCGCTTAGAAGGAATCACGATCGGGCGCGTTGCGTCTTGTATTGTGCACTTGATTGCTTGTTCTAGCCCAGCAGGTAGGCCCGCTTGGCAAGCTTCTTCCATATCCGACTTGAAAGTGGTCCAGTTAGTCATTCTGATGGTCTTCTGTAGACAAGACTTGGAGAGCCCTTTGATGTGAAGATAGGTAGGAACGTGATCACTTCCGTGTGTCTCAATATCCGAGAACCATTTAACACGTCTGGTGAAGGAGCTTGAGACGAAAGTGAGATCAAGGCAGCTACCGTACGTCACACCCCGAAGAAACGTTGGGCTGCCATCATTCAGGAGAGAAAGGCCATGATTCGAGGCGAAACTTGCCAATCTTCGTCCTCTTGCGTTTGTCCTTGTGCTTCCCCACGCCAGATGATGCGCATTAAAATCTCCTATAATGATCCAAGGAGCCGGACATGCAGTCAATATATGTTCTAATCTTCGTGAATTAAAAGTACTCGAGGGCGATATATAAACGCCGATTAAAGTAAACATGAGTTTGCTCTTTTTCACAGTCAGACACACATACTGATTGTCATCATCAGGCGCAGTTGGCTGTTAGCAAATAAGTGAGGTCGCGCCGAACATAAACGATAATTTTGCTGCATGCCCCATTTGTTGAGGACATGGCAGGTTCGTACCCCGATAATCTGACTGGTTCCGATATATTGGGCTCGCAAATGACGATGAGGGGGAAACCGTTAGTGCGCACAAATTGACGAAAATCAGAAAGGCGTGATTTGAGTCCTCTGGCATTCCACTGGATGATGGACGCTGTCTTGACTTCCGATCGAAAAGACGGGTTGTTGGTAGCCATGGCTTTACTCAAGAGATTCAAGCACTGGGCTCAAGGCGTCCAGTACTTTGAGTGCACTCCGTGCAGGCGTTGTCCCCATGTCCAATAAGACCTCTCGAATGGCGCCCATGAGGGAACGAAGCATAGAGATCACTTGACGATGTGCCCTAGGCGCGTCATCAGCGGCGGGTGATGTCTCTAGAGGAGGCGTCACCTCCTGACGTTCCTTGGCAAGTACGCGGTTCGGAAGCGCAGGCCATTCCTTTGGGGTAAGATTCCTATCCGCTGGTGTCCTTGAGCTGGTTGGCCCTTTCGCAGTTTGGCTGTGTAGTGCCGCATTGGAGTGGGCGCTGCCGTTTCGTGCATGAGCCTTGTTTGAGGTCGATCGATGGCGCCGCCGGCCGCGTCGACGTCGAACTGCTTCGGCAGCCTCTCTGTG
Organism: Rhipicephalus appendiculatus; assembly: GCA_030522465.1. NCBI lineage: Eukaryota > Metazoa > Arthropoda > Arachnida > Ixodida > Ixodidae > Rhipicephalus > Rhipicephalus appendiculatus. Next base: position 177,529 of record JALIZH010012419.1, on the reverse strand, counting down.
GGTCGAGTTGTCTCTCGCCATTTGTTTTAGAACAGCACGCTCCTTCTTGATGCGAGGACAGTCTTTCGACGAGGCAGCGTGAGAGCCATCACAGTTGGCGCACTTCAGAACAGTGGAGCGGCAGGTCTCTTCCGCGTGTGGTTCAGCGCACCGGGGGCACAATAACGAGTTGGGGCACACGCCCTTGACGTGCCCTAACTTGAAACACTGATGGCATTGAAGTGGCTTCTGTATGAATGGGCGAACAGGGTGTCGGAAATGCCCGACTTTGACGTGGGATGGTATACTATCCCCCTTGAATATCACTTTTACACACCGTGACTGACCAAGGCGGCACACTTGCGTGATGACGATGCCCTCATTTGCCGGTTTGATGAGGGTAGGTAGGTCCGCGTTGGGAATTGCAACATCGATGTCGTAAACCACACCAGCTATGGATGTATCGTCCATCGGAATAAAGGGACGCACTTTGATGCCGCCTAGCTCCGTGATTTGCTGAAGTTTTCCGAGCGCACTCACATGGACCACGTCTATAGCAAGGATGTTCTTCCGTGTATTGATTCTAATGTCTTTGATCTCATTGGGCACCGCACATTCTAGATAAGCGGATAGGGCTTGCCTGTTCAGCAATCGTAGGTTGCCCGATTCTTCCGGCACGAAGATGATGACGTGCGGCCAACGTTCAAGCCTCGTCTTCATAGTCGCTGTACTCGCAGGAGTTGACGGAGTCACGTTGAAGATCTTCCTCTTCGCCCTCTTGCTCTGGACGGGGATAAAACCGTCGTCTGATGAGTCATCGCCCGAGAGTGAGTACAGCTCTGTGTCCTCGGTGTCACTGAGGAAGCCTCCTCGTTTCCTCGAGGTTGACAGCCGTGATGACTTCTGGCCAGGCGGGCCTCGGGAGGGCTCCGCGTCCATGGCCGCAAGACGGGGAGCCGAGGCACCAGGAAATACCGTAGATTTCACCGAAAAACTCAGAGAGCACCGAGAGAAGCGTTCAGGGGATAGAACACTTCGTCGTCGTCCCCAAGAAGATCCGTTTGAGATTATGAGCACACAGACGACCCATATACCACGTTTATCTGGCTTACTGCGTAATTGACCGTTGAACTTGTGCGAAGGTTCTGTTAATCAGCCCCTGTCGAGTGCTGTTCCAGTTACGTATTTCCACTAGAAACGTAACCTCAAGAAATCTGGCCGGATCTTCGCTTTATTATTAGGTTTTAGCTTAAGTATTGGGTTTCGGATTAAATTTCAAAATACCAGCAGTTACCAGTAATGCGACTCACGGAAAACTGCGCCAGTAATTTCATAAAAAACTGAAATCCCAGGATTGTAACAGCAGAGATTCACAGCGTTCGTTATGCAACCGCCTAAGAAGATTCCAAGGCGAAAGCCACGTCCTTTCTTTTTGTTCTCATTCAATCTACTGAACCTCCGCCCTCTCTCCCCGGAAAGTCTTACCTAACGTGGTTTTTTATTGCCTCCGTGACGAGGCCACCTTTGAACCAGCAAAAATATCTGGTGATAACCATCATCACGGGACGTCACCTTATGGGGCGTCATAGTGGCATCACAAATTTTGACTATGTCAGACGTCCTGATAACGTGATATGGTGATGTCAACCCGCGATGGTGCTTTTTTTAATGACTCGTGTTGCCGCCGGCGCAGCCCCCGCCGACGTTTAATTTTCACGTTTGATGAGGCAACTAAGGGTTTCGAAAGTACGCATTGCTGGGCGAGTTGGTAACTCATCTTAGCACGGTGGTGCGCGAATAAGTGAAACACTCAGAAAGGTACACGAAACACGGCGCAAACTATCAACTATCAAGGGTTTCGCCTTAAGAAGAGCCTTTGGGTGCACTGAATCTTAGGGCAAAAACCTGGTATTATATCTGTCAGGAACGCTCGGAGTATGAGCTATTCAATGAGGCGAAAATTTCGTGGCCGAAAATCGCGAAATTAAGAGACACCATGGATGCCATTTGTCGTAAGGCACCATACATACGCGTTTTTCTATGTTCATACGTTACCCTTTCATTCAAATTGTCACCAGTTTAAAAAGGATCGTCAACTCCTAAATATTTTCTAAAAATAACTCAAACATTTCTCGTCGGCGGACGCAAAACGCCGCTCTTTGCATAACGTGCTTGATAGTTTGGTGCCAAGCCGAACCGAGCACGCAATTTTATAAACTGGTGCGTAACGAGTTACTTATCTTGCACTTAATCTTGGTGATTTCCATTCGTGTGATGTCGAATGGGAAATTTCAGTGGATGATCTAGTTTACGAAAAGTCCCGATGTTTGTCAGTATTTTAACCGATAGCGTTTGCGAGCCCGCGTTGCAGAAATTCTGGCGTCATTTTGGGCATCGTTGGTTGTGAGTGAAAGTTCGGCGTTATGCATTACCGAAAAGTTGTGATGGATGCAAAAAAAGAAAAAAAATCATGAGTGAAACAAGAATCGATGCGTGGCTGTGTGCGTGGCAGCAATTGCTCTACCACTGAGCCACGCTTTTGCTTGAAACTGCATGGGAAAGAAAGCCTCTAAAGACGTCATGTAGTGCGAGGAGTTGACTCAAGACAGGCAATATTTGTTTATTTCTGCGCTTCGGCAACAAACACCGGCAATGTACAGAGTGTTTCGTTCCGAATTGTTCTAGATACCTGCCATGTTACATCCTTGCCTACAAGAAAAGCCCCTAATATGTGAATTCGTCCTATGTTTAGACTTTGTAAGAAAAGCACACCATCCTTTGTTTTCGACATAACGATGAAAAAATATATCTTATTCACTCAGTGGAAAGTTTCTGCCAATTGAGCTTCTTCTCGCATCACCGACAAATGTAGGAAAGGAAAAATTGGAGCGCTTTATACAAACATGTGTTTAACATGCATGATTTTCTGTGGAATTCACAGTTTTCAAACGCTTGATGTCGGTGTGAAGGAATTAGCTATTACACATCCCCTTTTTACTCGGGATATATACAAAGCCGTTCAGCCCATGGAGGATATAGAACCAAAAAGCCATGAAAGATGCCTAACCATAATCCCCCCAGTGGTATAACCAGCCTTCAATCTTTAGACAAATGCTAACATTCTGTGTGATTTCTTTCTCCCATTACACTGGGAAAGACATGGCGGACGCTTGAGTTTTTAAAGAAGGGAATTGACAGCGCGCATACGGAACGAAGCAAAGGAAACACACAAAGACGGGCGCTGACTGCAAAATGAAGATTTATTGACAGGAACTAGTATATATAGAAAAATACGAAAAGGCGTGAAGAAGGATTACGTAAAACGCTCCATCACCGGAAGTGACGTCAGGAAGCGGATTTCGCTGTCTTATCGATCGAGAGACGGCACGCTTATACGCAGCTCTCCTTTTTCGTTGATTACATAGGCCTCTAATATCTCTCTGATGGGCCTGCCACGCTAGCGTTTGGGGAGGATGATTCCAGACAGGGTGAGGGTGCGTCCGTGCTTGGTTTAATGTATGGCGAAACTGCTTCCAACAGCAGTTTAATGAATTAGCTTCTTCTCGCAGGCGATCATCGATGCAGCGCCCAGTTTGTCCCACATACACATTTCCACATGAACATCGAATCCCATAAACGATGCAAGTCGCACACGTGGTGACGGGCTTTGTGTGTTGATTGGAACAGCAGGAACTTCCTTTTTTTTCCTTTTCATTAACGAGGCAACAAATGTGACCCAGCTTGGTGGGCACTGAGAACACTATGCGAACCCTCACTCATTTGACTGCCTTCTTGACGCGATGGGGCACACCGTGGACGTAGTGAATGACCATAAAATTGCGGATGGGTTCCTTATCTTTCAGAGCCCCACCCCCATGCACCTCCACCAATAGCATTTGCGCCAACGACATGAGCAGATTACGTGGTAAACCGGCAGCTGTCAGTCACAATTTCGCTTGAAAAGCTCCGGTGAACCAAGTCTGCACATGAACGGAATTATACATTTCACATGGCGGACAGGACAATGCCTCTTTTTACTGTCTTTACATGAGCTGACCCAAACGGTAACACGCTGTTCTCTTAGCGAGGCGAATATTCCCAACAAATATGGTCAGGTCGAAAATGGAGGTCAAGGAAACGTATGCTGTTCTTCATGCAGAGTTAATTTCTGATCGTAAATCAATCTAGGGTTAGCTCAAACGTCTTGATGATGCTGTTTGCACATTCCTTATGCTGCTCCGGTTTGGACGTAAACATCACTAGAAAATCGACCACGTACTGGAGTACGCGAATCTTTTTTGAGTCGCCTAAGTGCTCAGATAGTGCATGTCACTAACTGAGTCCTATCTGAGATGTTTCAAAAGTGGTTCGCATATTGCGATACGTGGGCCAGTTTCTATTGATGTTTACGTCTAAACTGCAGGAGTACCACGAACATGCAGAAAGCATCATCAGGACGTTTGAACTAACTTAGAAAAATATACTTTTGGGCGAGTTGGTATTCCATTACCAGGGAAACTGCGCTAAAAATGAGGACGAAGGGAGAAAATAAGAGTACCTGCGCATACCAGCAACTCAGATCTTTATTTAAAACACGAAGAGTATAAAGAGAAAAAAAAACACTCATGTGCCCACTTAAACTCTAGAATAGTCTACATTTGAACATCAAGATAGTCAATCTCTGGTTGGTGTAATGCTGCGGAGGCATCGGCGACAGAACTACCTCCGGGTTTTTAAAATAAAAGAAATGGTTCAACAAGCTCATGCGTCGTGCGTTCTTTGTGCCGCGCAATAACTTCGGCTCCTCGGAAAACAGGGCTGCAATTACGATCACAGCAGTGCAATGACAGGTTAGTTGAAGGTTATCCTACCATAGATAACCGGCGATCATTCAACCTTTCATTGAGACAACAGCCAGTCTGACCGACCTGTGGGAACAACTATATCGGTCATACCAGCTACTGTCTCAACGAAAGGTTGAGTGATCGCCGGTTATCTATAGAAGGACAACCTTCAACTAAACTGTCATTACACTATAGGGGCTGTAACTGCAGCCCGGTTTTCTGAGGAACCAAAGTTATTGCGCGGCACAAAGAAAGTACGACGCGCGAGCTTGTTGAAGCTTATTTCGGTTTAAAAGCCGGCGATAGTTGTGCCAAGCTCTCAGTACCATTACACACATGAAAGATTCATTATCTTGATTCGCAAAAGTAGGTTTTTTCTGGTGTTTAAGCACGCACATGCTTTTTTGGTTTTATTTTTTAGATACTTCCTGTTTTCAAGAGAAATCTCACTTGTCAGTATGTGCTTGTGCTGTTGTTTTCTGACTTCGACCATGTTTTTCGAGAAGTTTCCCTTATTATAGTTTGAACTAACCCTGGATTCATTTACACTCAACAATGAGCTCTCCTTAAATGTTAGATACCGTTTCTTGAGTTTTTCCTCCATTTCCGGCGTGACAATGCCTGTCGGTGAAGTGGATGCGCTTGAAAGACGAGGACGAAGAAGAGACGGGACACACACTGCGCAACTTACAACTTGTTTATTGGAAAAAAGAGAGTAGCGTCACTTATATACACTGAAGCATGTGACCCAGGGCCTGCGCATTACACATTACTGAGCACTCAAAAATTCTATCTCTTTCTTAGATAATGTCAATGAAGCTATGCTGACACATGATTCTGCGCGTTCTAAAATTGATTTGGCTTCAACTACAAGCCTCGCCGATTGATTACGATTGCGGGAAATGACAGTGCACTGCTCAAATTTCGGGGTGCAGGAACACCTTTGGCAGTGAGTTGCGAGAAAACCGTTGTTGCCGTTCCTGACATTATTGCTGTGTTCCCTTAGACGCTCGTTAAGGCAGCGCCCAGTTTGCCCTATATATACCTTTCCACATGAAAGTGGAATGTTGTACACAACACCCTTCTGGCACTGAACGAATTTAGCCCTGTGGTTCACGTCGCAGACGAGAGGCGCACTGGAACAAGGCTCTGTCAATCTGCCCACAGTCGGGATAATTTTTGCGGAGCGGAAAATACTACCTTCACACCCGCCTTCTGAGCAGCTTTCTTCAGATTGTGTGATATGCGATGAATGTATGGGATGACCGCTACTTTTTTGTTCCTGTTAGACTGATCGCTGTTCTGTTCACGAAAAGATTGCTTAGCTAATCTTTTCACTAGCACCTCGGACACAGACACTAACACGTGGTCAGGGTAGCTTGACGACTTTAGACGATTTACTTGTTCTAAAAAACATTGCTGCACGAGATGAGGGCATGATTTCTTAAGTGCATTATTTAGACACATGTTAGCGATGCTTCGTTTCACAAGTTTAGAATGAGCTATCTACTTGTGAGCGAAGATCCCTTTCAGGGTAAAAAATTCTATGGAAGTAGCGGAATTTTTTGGCAACCATAAAGACATGAACCTTGATGCTCTGTCAGTAGACATAAAAGACCTGTATTATTCAATACCTCAAGATGCCCTGCTCAGGTGCATTGAGGCAAAGCATTGACAGGTATGGTGCAATTAGCTTCCAGAATAGAGTAGAAATTCCTGTCGCAAGCTTTCTGGAACTGGTAACGTTTTACCTGTGCTCTACATACGTTCGCTGGGAGGGAAGCCTTTACCTGCAGCGAAGTGGCATATGCATAGGGTCTAGTTTGGCACCCGTTTTAAGTGAACTATTCCTAGGTCAGATAGACGAGCATCTCAACAATAATTTCGCACATTCCAATGTACTTAAAATCTTTAGGTTTGTAGATGACTTTTTAGTAATTTTTGACAAGAGTTCTACTGGGGCTCACTTTGACGTAGAAGGAACCTTGACCGCCTTCAGGCAGACGTTAGCGCCATTGCAAGTGACGAATGAACTTCCGTTAAACGGTTCCATTAAGTTTTTAGACCTGTGTATCACCTTTCGCAGTAACCATGCATGCTGGGGTTATCAGCCAAGAAGTAACAAACCGATTTTACCCTATGGATCGGCTCATTCTAAACTTGTGAAATGAAGCATCGCTAACATGTGTCTAAATAATGCACTTAAGAAATCCATGCCCTCATCTCGTGCAGCAATGTTTTTTAGAACAAGTAAATCGTCTAAAGTCGTCAAGCTACCCTGACCACGTGTTAGTGTCTGTGTCCGAGGTGCTAGTGAAAAGATTAGCTAAGCAATCTTTTCGTGAACAGAACAGCGATCAGTCTAACAGGAACAAAAAAGTAGCGGTCATCCCATACATTCATCGCATATCACACAATCTGAAGAAAGCTGCTCAGAAGGCGGGTGTGAAGGTAGTATTTTCCGCTCCGCAAAAATTATCCCGACTGTGCAGATTGACAGAGCCTTGTTCCAGTGCGCCTCTCGTCTGCGACGTGAACCACAGGGCTAAATTCGTTCAGTGCCAGAAGGGTGTTGTGTACAACATTCCACTTTCATGTGGAAAGGTATATATAGGGCAAACTGGGCGCTGCCTTAACGAGCGTCTAAGGGAACACAGCAATAATGTCAGGAACGGCAACAACGGTTTTCTCGCAACTCACTGCCAAAGGTGTTCCTGCACCCCGAAATTTGAGCAGTGCACTGTCATTTCCCGCAATCGTAATCAATCGGCGAGGCTTGTAGTTGAAGCCAAATCAATTTTAGAACGCGCAGAATCATGTGTCAGCATAGCTTCATTGACATTATCTAAGAAAGAGATAGAATTTTTGAGTGCTCAGTAATGTGTAATGCGCAGGCCCTGGGTCACATGCTTCAGTGTATATAAGTGACGCTACTCTCTTTTTTCCAATAAACAAGTTGTAAGTTGCGCAGTGTGTGTCCCGTCTCTTCTTCGTCCTCGTCTTTCAAGCGCATCCACTTCATCGACATGCAGAACTAACTGGCCCAACTAAGTGCATTGACAATGCCTGTTGGGAAAATTCGCCCCGCTCAAAGAAGAGGATGTTACCCTTTGGGTCAGCTCATTCAAAGACGGTAAATATAGGCATTGCCCTGTCCTCCATGTGAAATGCAATATTTCCGTTCATGCGCACACCTGGTTCAGCCCAGCTTCTCAGGCCAAATTGAGAAACTGGCAGCTGCCGGTTTCCGGCGCTATCTGCTCATGTTGTTGGCGGAAATTCTACTGGCGGAGGCGCATGGGGGGTGGCTCGAAGAAAGATAGGGAACCTACCATTGTAGCGGTCATTCTCTACATCCGCGGTGTGTCGCATCTCACCAAGAAGGCAGCGGGTTTCGTGGGATTCACGTGGTGTTCTCGGTGACCACCAAGCTGGGTCATACCTGTCGCCTCGTGAATGAAAATGAAAAAAAAATGCAAGTTTCACGTGTTCCAAGCAACACACAATGCTGTTGACCATGTGGGTGACTTGCGTCGTTCATGAACTTTGATGTTCATGCGAAAAGGTGTACGTGGGATGGACTCGGTGATGCATCGATGATCGGTTGCGACAACATGCTAATTCTTTAAAAAACTGGCGTTGGAAGCAATCTCGCCGTATATTGTGCCAAGCACGGATGCACCCCAATCTGTCTGACGTCATCCTCCTTAAACGATCACGTGACAGGCACACTAGAGAGATATTTCAGGCCTATGTAATGAGCAAAAAAGGGTAGCTGCGAATAAGCATGCCGTCTTTATGGACATGGCGAAATCTGCTACTTGACGTCACTTCCATGATTGAAAGTTTTACGTAATTGTGTTCACGCCTTTTTGTTTTTCATGTGTAGCCTATATCATCATCATCATCAGCCTGTCTACGCCCACTGCAGGGCAAAGGCCTCTCCCATGGTTCGCCAATCAACCCGGTCCTGTGCTTTCTGCTGCCACGTTATACCTGCAAACTTCTTAATCTCATCTACCCACCTAATTTTCTGTCTCCCCCCTCACGCGTTTGCCATCTCTTGGAATCCAGTCAGTTACCCTTAATGACCAGCGGTTATCCTGCCGACGTGCGACGTGCCCGGCCCATATCCATTTCTTCTTCTTGATTTCAACTATGATATCCTTAACCCCCGTTTGTTCCCTGACCCACGGAGCAGAAACCTGGAAACTTACAAAGAGGGTTCAACTTAAACTGAGGACGACGCAGCGAGCGATGGAAAGGAAAATGATAGGTGTAACCTTAAGAGACAGGAAGAGAGTAGAGTAGCCTATATACTGGTTCCTATCAATAAATCCTAAGCTGGCAGTCGACGCCCGTCTTCGTGTGTTTCCTTTTCTTTGTCCCGTATCTGCGATGTTTATTCATTCTTTAAAAACTTGTAACAATTAACCCCCCCTTTCATCGCTTGTTCATAACTCTTGAGCTTCGCCTTCAAGAGCAGAACGCGATAGCGTAATCGGGCCCCATACGCATTGCCTTCTGAACCGCTAGCCTGTCTTCGCTTCTCGGGTGGACACCGTGCCAGAGGGAAGGGAACGTCTGTGCGCGTATCATTGGCCGTTTCAGACTACACGAGAACGCCTACTGCATGTAGAGTTATGAAGGACCCACTACACCATTTTTTCTTCCTTTTGCGAATTGGCAAAATACCCACTGCGCGTGTCTAAGGCAACTCGCACACACACTCGCGCAGCTGCACACTTGGTTGAGGCTGTTGGTGATACTGATGATTACTTTCGCCATGGGCTTTGCTATTGCTGGGCCTTTAAACCATCGACTTGTTGCGCTGTTCACATGTGTGGACGCCAGGTGTGATTCTACTCTTTCACCGTCCAATATTGCATACGTTGAGGAGAATCATCGCCGTACATGATATTCTTATTCGGCTTTGGCCCTAAAAAGTTGCAAGCAATGACATGGATTTGTGGTAGGACGCCTGCTTGCACCGCAGACTCCCTGGGTTTTATTCCCACTCGAGCCTGATTATTTTTATCACGTATTTCTTTGCATCTAGTTTGATTTTTCGATCTGATGGATAACAACGCCGACGCCGGCACCGGGATTTCAGGATAAGGAGCTCTCTGACGTTATCACGTTCATGTACGAGGGGCATTCAAAAAGTAAAGGCCGTTTGGTGCCGGAAAAAATAAATATTGGTTAGTAAAAGTTTCTATTGGCGGGTGTAGTTCAGTACAACCCTAGTTCACTTTTCCACATAATCACTGTGAACTTCTAAGCACTTTTCGTACCCCTGCGCCAGTTTCTTTAGTCCCACTACATAATAGCTGAGCGCCTGGGAATTTTTTGCTGATTTAGTTGGTCGGCAAGCATTTTTGGTACGCAGCTTGCACACACAATGTGAATTCCGAGCTTTTCAGTTACAATCGGGTAAATTGTAGAGGGGACAGCAAAATAAAATCTATCCGACAGACTACAAACTGTCAGTCGTCGATCTAATCGCAATTCTTAGTCCATTTGTAGAACAGTTTCTTTGGTCTTGAGGCCGAGCTTGCCCCTCCGCTCTTCGTCGTACAAATCATGCGGCCATTTGTGAAGTATCCGCACCATTTTCTGACATTTCCTTCGCTCATCACTGTAGCACCGTCAACTAGGCACAACTCCCCATGAATTTTTTGAAGATCACGACCCATTTGCCCGCAAAAATTGAATTATAGCTCGCACTTCCCAACTGGCGGGAGCAACGATTCTCGCGGGCAGGGTCATCTCCGTTGCCCGTCAAGCAGGTGACTACTGAGCCTGAACAATAACTTCAACACCTTGCTCAAGAAAGAACAGAACAGATGGACCTGGGGAAATAAATCTTTATTTTGACGCGAAAGTATTTAAATATTTGCAAACAGCCCTTATTTCTTGAATGACCCTTGTGCATGCATTACTTTTCAGAGCACTTCTAGTTGTGTGTGTGCTCCTCTTCCCTTTCTCTCTTCACTGTTTGTTTACCTACTTCCCCTGCGCACGGTAGTCTATCGATTATACTAAACTAGTTAACATCCCTGCCTTTCCTCTCTCTTCTGTTTTCGTTGTAGTCGATCTAACAGTTTTCATGCAAAACTGCACCGTCCACCCTATTTGCTGTTAAGACTAGTCGGCAGTGCGCCTGCCGAACGGGTGCTACAAGAACCTAGAACCCAGCAAGTACTTTAATACTGAAGCACAGAACACTGTTTGCTGAGAAGCTGAATGTTTGTTTTAGAGGCAAACTAAAATCACTGAGCAAGTCTACCAACTGCGAAGCACAGATATTGCGAGCAGTGCTTGAGTGCTCGCTTGAACAACCTCTTTGCTGCAGCGAAAATGAATCAATAAGAAAGTCATTATCAGCTAACTTGATATGGCTGCAAACCTTGAACTGCCGAGCTCCGGCCATTGTTATTAGGAGTACAAGATCTGCAAAACTTCCGTTCACTTACGCAAAATCTCATCGCGACACTGTAGTTGCAGCCAACAAAATACCAAGAAAACTTTTTCGTTATCGGACACTTCAGAGCATAGGTGCCGATAAAATACGCTACCGCAACAAAGTTACGGCCGCCCGACGCGCCTGCAAAGGTCGGTTCAATGTGCAATGGGGCTCATTGATTGCCTGCTCTTCACATTTGATAACACGTGAATGTAGTCACCGTGAAATATCATCCAGACAGGCAGGATTGGCATGTACAAAAGCTATTCGTTACAGGTGCAATGGTCCTCTGCTAATTTGTACTCACTGGAATAAGCACAACGCAAGTGATAATAATAAAATTTCGTGAAAATACGACGTAGTTAAGTTTAAAGTCATAATTTATGGTATCATCTTAAAATAGTCATTTTTCTTCTGGGCCCTAGTATTACTGCAGAAGCGTACAACGCGGCAAAGATGTTTTGACTTCCTTGCAAACATTGTGGGAAGAAATACTGAAAAATATATTAAAACATGCATCTTTAGGTAGCCAAATACACGAACTTTATCTAGTAAAATTAATCCCTAAGGTTTTATTATTTAGAACTAGCCGGTATTATTTTTTCTAGATAGAAAGCAAACAGCGTGCCTTCTAATATTCAATCTTGTTTTCTACGTCAAAGGCATCCTGGGCTATAGTTAACAGGTAACCATGTCTACAGTAAGTGTTGCTATTGGGTGAGTATGCAATATTGGTATGCGCGTATTGCTAATCAGTCCTAGTCTAGTCGAGTGCCAGTTCCGCAATTTCATAGCAATGTGACCGAGCTCCGGAATCGTAGCCGCACATTAGCATATTTCGTTAAGCATGTAATTTTCGGAGGACTTTCGGAGTACCAGCAGCCTAAACTAATGGGACTTAGTGAAAAACAGTGCTACCAATAATGTAAAACCGTAAAACCACCTAATTCTATCGGCAATAAGCGTTTTAAGAGAAGAAGAAATGACATTAACAACGGCATAAGACAGAGATGAACTGACCGCTGTAGTTCAACCCATGCTTTATTGCGCACAAGGCAATATATATACATGCACTGCAACACGAAAAAAACAACAACATAAGACAGAACAACTGAAAGCGTAAACGCCTTGAATTATTCGCAGCCTGGCGGTGTATACCTAGTCGATTGAAAGTGTAAGCACTTTCAATTGACGTGTCATCTGTGTTAAATGTACAAACAATTGAAAAAAAAATTGCTATCATTCATGTTAAAGATACGCCCTTTCATTGGTGACTAGCGCTATCGAAGGCATAGTCACGGACATATTTCTTTTTTTTTCTATTCAATAGGCCTCACATATTTATCGTGGACACTCGAGTGCGTTTTGTTCTGCTGGATATTTCTATTTACTTGGACATGCCCCTGCCTTATGACTATCAGCAGAGCTGTAGAAATAAGCTAATAACTGAGAAGTTAATGGATGACCGAAAGCGGAGAAATCGAGGGATATTAAGGCTTACAGTTGCTTTACGGTACCTAGCCTATATTTCTTTTATTGCGATAGCAATAGCCACTTTTAGTTGGGCGTGCGCAGAAACAGCGCACGCTGTGCAAAATACATTGCGTACGCTGCAAGCGAAGGGTGCTGCAACACTTTCAGTTTAACGTACCGCGTTGCGTTTCACTCAGTTAGATAAGTCGTACTCAAAATTTGAGTGTTTTCGTTGCTCCTGAATTGTTCAGTTTGGTCTACAACGACAGGCCTTAAGATGAGCTTTGAGCTTATTAGGAACATTCGAGTGCAGCAGCAATTATCGTGTTTAGAACAGCTTACTTCCTCTTGCTATATTTTTACAAATAATGAACAATAATATTTCCCGTTCTCATTGGAAGAAAACTTTGTGCCAAGTAAGCAATGAGCATTTCTGCCAATTCAGTGAAATACGCGGATAAAAACCTCGGTTCCGTGCAAAAACAGAAGTGTTTAAACCTTTAGAATAATATACTTTGTATGTATCTTGCTTACATGTTTCTTAAAGATACGCACTTTAGAAATGTGAATATATTTGAGGACGACCTCACATGTGCCGGAGTTTAAGCTGTTCTAAACCATCGTATATCATGCACTCGTTGTCAACCCAAAATATACACAACGGACCACGTTCTGTTCAGTGATATTAGAAAGCCTAAATGCCATAGAAGGGAAGTAAGTGCCTTGAGTGAGTATAATATTATATTCTCATTTTTTAAAGAACCAACACAATGTAAACATTTCTCTCATATTACTGTACCCAGCCTTGTGTTTTTTCACAATGTAAGCTTCCTGTGTCGTTTAGTTCTTCCAGTACTCTGGGGAAGCAAATGTACTTTTGAAACACAATTTAACGATGTGATGGGAACGCTCCAGTTTGCTGAACATTTTCAGCAAACTTAGGCACCAACTCGCCCAAAATGTTCTGCAAACTTAGGTACCAACTCGCCCAAAAACAAGTTCTTCTAACGCTCCAGTTATTTCGTTATACTTGGGAATTTGTTAAAATTGAGAAACAGATTGTTTGGTCCTTCGAAATATAAAATTTTAAGGTGGCGGCAGCCAAAGCTACCACGACATTGCTTCGTTCGGCAACCAATGCCTGTGCATTTGAAAAGTCCGCGTGGGCAGCCCGAAGGTGGACCAAACATAAGTGACACCAGGTCTGGGTGACGCAGGCCACGTAGAAGGTCACGTGGAGTTATGAACGCTAACCTACTTGGAGAAAGAAAAGACCAGGAGAATGAATGCAGTGATGGTGTGAGCTGGCAGGGAGAGAATATGGTAGACGATGACTGGCGCTATCCGTCGCATACACCACGATGTAACGAAAGCAACCACCGTTGCCACTAGACCATCCGGTACGTAAGAACGCTTCCAGCTGCCGAGACCCGTTGTTCCATGCATTGCGTCGGCTTACAGCCGTGTCGAAGCAAAGATATAGGGCCGTAACTATGCCACCAATAGGTTTAAACGCGATGACGTTAGAGCTCACGTTTGAAGAATGAACAGTATCGGTCAAAATTATAAGGAAATCCCCGCTTTCTCGTTCTCTTATTAAAGAAAAATATTTCGTTAAATCAGGTTTGGTGGTGTAATTACTTCTTTAATTCGTGTTGATGGCAACCCGAATCCCTATAGCTATTTGCCGGTACATGAAAATTTCATTACGTCGGGAACATCGTAATACCCGATTTCATTAGATCGAGTCTTAGCTGTATAACGTTTCTGTGCGTCTCTGGTAGCATAATACTACAGATGTAAAATGCAAGAACTAGGGCGGCATCTTCACTGCTGTAATTCTCCGGCAGACAGGATAGCGAATGGGTGCTCGTACAAGCAAGAATGCCGTAAGTATTTGAGTTACAGATCCTAGTATTTAGTATTTAGTAGTAAGTTTAGGTATTGAAGAGTTGGTTCACGCTGATAAAATTTTCTTTAAAGGGCGCTGATGAAACGCGCAATGGAAGCAAACAGGACAGCGCTTAACCTCATAACTCAAATTTATTTACCAGATTATAATAGCCAATGCAGTTAGAGAAATTTTGGCACATGCGTATCGCAGCACAGCGCTATGAAGACATACCTATCAAGAATACCATTAGTTTAGGTGCCACGTTTTACGATTATTACACACCGGACTTGTAACATATCACCGTTATTAGGTGCCTAGATATGTGTTATCATGCAGCGTACCTGTGCTTTGAATAACACGATATTGGCCTCATTTCCTGATCAGGCGGGATTAAACAAGCTCACGAGGCGTTTTATTTTTACGCCTATATAATTCGTGAGGCAGTTTCAGCATGCCACATCAGAAAACGGGGACACGTCTGCAATAACCAAGCGTCAATTACGCTTTCCGCCAAGTAGCACAAATATATAGACATGTAATCACTGTGTTGTTTAATAACCTTCATATGATGCGTCTAAGCTCCTGGTATCTCCAACATACGATTTGTCTTTGCGCCTTTGAGCGAAATTTTATTGAACTGCACTTGTGAATGAAAGAAAGAAGTGGAAATTTAAGGGCTCGTTTTTCTTTATTATACGCAATAAAAATGCGAAATAACAAACAATGATGCCATAGAAAGTCTTTCCTCGGCATCATTGTATTTTAGTTCTCATTAATATTCCATTTCTGAATGTTCTTCTCCTAAATAAATTCACTTGTAAGCGCAAAGCCTGTCCTTTTCACTTTGCGTCTTCGGGTGCGCTTCAAATTAGAAATTCATAAAGTGCAACAGCGTGTTAACACGATGCACTTTTTACGGACGTACTTAGTTTCTAATGTCGGTTTGCTATGGCGCAGCTGAGTTTGAGCATCAAGGAACGAAACAATAGCAAATAAACAAATGACAGGCAAGAGGATGAGCGCTAATTAATAATAGTGTGCTGTAGGGTTCTGGAATAAACATAAGTGGGAAGTTTAGCGCTCATCATGTTGCCTGTCATTTCTTTTTTTGCTATCGTTATTTCCTTCGTGCTCAAGCGAAGCAGCGCTATAGAAAGTCGGCATTATAATGCACCAGCTTGCCCAATCTGCAGTACTTGCACTTAGTTTGTATTTTCATGGCAGATTAAAAGCTCACTTTTGCGTATAAACCAATTGAACCATTCCTATTTTGCGAACGGTGCTTGAGTGCTCGCCTCTGAACACCCCCTTTCCTGCAGCAAGTCTGATGCAATGCAGACCTCATTGTCAGATTAGCGGACATTTCTACAAGCCTTGAAGTGCTGAGTTCCGGTTATCCTTATTGTGAGTCCGAGAGGTATCACACCTTTGGCCACTTAAACACCTGGACACTGAGGAAGATCTCGCGATAGCGGAGTAGCAAGCATCAAGTGCTGTTGCACGATTCGTGCCGGTAACGGTCATATGCTCTGCTGTAGCAACGATAAGGCCGCCGGCACAAGTGCAGCCATCTGCCTGTGGTACTGGGGGGGGGGTATTTCTTGCGTACTCTCCACATTTTACATTCAATGCGTGCGGGTAGTCGTAATTTAATATTATCAAGACAGGTGGCACAAAAAATATAGGCACCTACACCCTAGTAGGGCGAGAACTGAGAACAACTCCCATTTCCCACCTCTTGCTGTGCCATACTATACTGTACTATACATAGATATGCTATAATCTACCCTCTCCTAACTTCCTTACCACCCACTTCCCTTTCGCACCCTCGCTGTACTATACTATTCAGGGCTATGCTCTTCTTTAGCCTCTCCCTTCCTCCTTTTCCTACTCCTCACATGGCGCTACGTTTCTCCTCATCCTCACTTTCCTTTCTCGCCCTACTCGCTATATTATATTTTACAAGAATATTCAATGATTTACCCTCTCCTCTATGTCTTTTCTCTCCTCCCCTTTCTCATATTACCCACCCTCACCCCCCACTTCCCTTTCCCAATGCCTTCGTATACGATACTATGCATGGCTATGTTATGCTAGGAGTTTCTCAGCACATGCATCTGTTTCCCACCCCTTGATACGCTATATTGTACATGGTTATGCTATCGTTTGCCGTCTCACCTCCTCCTTTTCCTCTTGCACACCCTATGTTCAGTGCTAGCTCCATACGCTCACTTCAATTTCGCATCCCCATGCTTAAATTATACTATACCAGGCTATGCAACACTTTACAAACTCACGTTGTTCTTTCCTTCCTCCTCGCCCTTGCATCACTCCTCCTTACCCTCACCCCTTTGCTACACTACACTATATATGGCTTTGCTATGTTTGTATTTCAGTGGCACACACCCGCTTTCTGTAGCACATATTGCCCAGTTTGGCTCGGTCAATCCGGAGTCTTGGAAAGCTTAGACTGCTACGCTGTCAAAAGGCACATAAATTATAGCATATACGTGCGAATGTTTTCTGCAGACCTGCGCTTATAAGGTATTAGTTTATTAGAAATGCGTCATACGTGTATGTAGCACAAAGCAAGAAAGGCATTGAAACGGAATTGACAAAAAGGAAAGCTTGTTAGTCAAAAGGAAACGAACAATGGCTTAAAAAGGGGAAGCCTGTCCTGGTTGCTGTTCAGTCGCCCGACTAGGATGAATTCATGTTCGACTAGGAAGCTTTCCCTTCTAATGAATGGGGCAGAGATTTTCTTGGGGCTTCCTGCTACAAATGGTGGTTGCGAGTTATCCCTTTCATAACTGTTGCGTCACATTGATTTTGAAGAACACATTTGCCATATTCTGTGACGAACTGTTTCAAGTTGTTGACTAATTCGCCCTCGCGCTTCTAGTGTATAGCAACTCACGTAATTTGCGTTTAATTTTGGCAATTTCCGTTCGTGTGGCGTCTAATGCCAAATTACCGAGGATAACCTAGTTGAGAAAGAGTCGCACTGTTGTCAGTATTTTATTTTTAACCCACAGTTGCAAATCACCTATGTCGCAGAACTTCTGGCGTTGGTATGTGCGTCGTTGGTTGTGAGTAAACAATCACGATCAATGCAAATAAAAAAATCATGAATCCGAGCCGGAAATGAACTGAGGCTACCTGTGCGGCAGCGCTTGCTCTACCACCGAGTCACGTGTTTGCTTGAAACTGCATCGTAAAGAAACCCTTTATAGGCATCATGTAGTGCGAGTAGTTGAGTCAAGACAAGCAATATCTGTTTCTTTGTGTACTCTCGGCAACAAACACCGGTACTGGATAAAATTTTCCCTCCAGAACTTATCTAGATCCCTACCATTTAACATACCGGTCTACAAAAACAGCCCATAAAATGTGGATGCCTCCGGTGTAGAACATTAGAATTTGTGAGAATATCACAACCTTTTGTGTTTCCGCTATAATAAAGAATAATATGCCTCCTGTTCAATATTGATGGATGCATGAGTGGATGGATGGATGGAAAGAAGTTTATTAATGTCCCGTACAGGGCTTTGTAACCTGCATAGCAAATCTCACGCCGGGACTTGGAGGTCAAGCCTCCTATCCCTGTCGTGAGCGTACTGGACAGCTGGGACTTGAGGGATACCGTCATGTCGTTTAATCATCCCTGAAAACAGCTTCCGGGAAATACATATGCCAAACAACCCACACTCCCAGAGCATGTGCTCAAACGTGCCATATTTCTTTCCTGCATGCGAGTAATGTCCATGTGTTCCTATGTTATACCATTTTTGCATGTGTCGGTGAAAATCATGTGTCTGCCTGTAGCTGTCTAAGTGTAATTGCCTGTGTTGAGTTTAGTCTATGTGAAGGAGTACAAACTCCCTCCTTCAAAGGTAGTAATGTTTAGTGATTTCATTGTATATTGTGAGCGTATCTCTTTGCCGGTCCTCCAATTTAGTAGAATGAAAAAGATATGTAAAGCGGTTCTGTAAGTTCACGAGACGGTGCGCTGGGAACCAATAAATGTAATGTATATCATTTGTCTCTCTTGTGTTAATTATCCTTTCTGTCTTCAGGACGATCCTGCCCCTGCTTAGGGCTCTGATGGCGTCTTTTATTTGACTGTATATCTCTGAGTACCCATCGTCCATCAGGACCAACGCTCTGGCAACCTGTTCAGCGATTTCCGGTTTCGTAGTGTAAACCATTGGCGCCGTTTGTACACTTGCCCTGCTGGTCTACTGCGACCGCTGCAAATTCGGTTGGTTCGCTGTAGGCAGCTCGCTGAAAAAAAAACGAGCTGCCTTGATCCCTTTATCCGATTTCTTCCATAAAGTCTTAGCCCGTGCTAACCTCTCGTATATGTTGCAGGAAAGGTGCGTATTTGTACGCAACAAAGCAATGATGATGCTGTCCGCAAAATCCCGCTGTATCTTGCTGTATGTCTCCTGATCGATGATAGGGTTGTTCATGATTCTATGAAGGATCAATATCACCGTGCTAGATGTGGAGAGTGTTGCTGTATGTGGTATTTCTTGCGCCAGTGCTATTTTCACTGTCGTGTTGTGAATCCCAAAATTCAGCAGTTTCTGAGTGCTGGTGCGAACCGGGAGACCTAGAGCAGTCTTGAAGATTTACTTGATTCCCGCGCGAAGCTTCTTCAATGTATGTCCAGTCGTACAGAGCAGCCGCGTACGAAATATGACATAGTACGATGGAGCTCGTCAATCTAATAAGACTGTCCTTCTTCATGTCTGTGTGTCTCCCTGAAAGTCACCTGATCATCTTGAATACGTTATAAGTCTCGAATATAACTTTCTTGGGCGCCATACGATTCCCGGCATCTGCATCTATGAAAAATCTAAGCACCGTGGTCGTGACAACTCTGGGTATGTTCACTCCGTTTTCTGTGAATAAATGCAAGTTTTTTTGCCAATTAGGCTGCTTCGTGCAATACCGACAAATATGAGGAGCAAAACATTAGCAAGCTTTGCCAAAAACGTGTTTAACACTCTGGTGGGTAGCAGCAGCAATGGCGACGAATGAGAAAACGGCGGCCACGCGATACTTCTCGCCATGCAGAATGCTTTTCGGGCAATCAGGTCTGCCGAGGCACCATGACACCTGGACTGTCAGTGAATGTGGCTCAGCGTCATCACTGACTTCACACGCCACACGTGTATTACTAATATATCATTGTCTACGAAAATCAGTTTTGTAAGACGTCAAGTCGGTGTTAAGAATTACTGATGGCAAATTCCCTTGTAGGATTCCATATAGAAAAAGTTGGTCAGTCAGCAGAGGCTACAGAACAAAAAAACCCAAGAATAGCACCGACTAAAAAGCCATCACTCAATATCCTCAGAATACTGACGTATAGAAGCTGATTCGGATGCCTTAATAAACAACCAACACAGTCGAATTGCTCTGTAAATAAAACCAGTCTTCTTTTTTTTACGTACGCCTTCTTTTACGTAAATCTGTTTCATGTAAGCCTTCTGTGTGATGCTCGCAAAACACAGGGGAAACACATTGTAATGAGGTTCTTCTAAATGAACTGATAGAACGAGTACGTTGCGTCGGGGTCGGCAACGTTCTCAAGAAAATGGCGAGGCTGTTTTCTGGATTCTTTCCACTTTATAGAGAAACATACGAACATACGACACACAATGACGGGCACTGATGATAACACGACACTTTACAACCTATGGGGAAGAAAAACTCAACGAAAACACACACAACTTCAGTCCTAGCATACGTAAAACAGTCTCACCGGTGAGGGCTAGAATTGATGCGGGGAACGTCTACGGAGACCAGACTTTAGCGCAGGGAAGCCGTCGTCACAGGAATTCGGAGGGCAGCCGGACGACGATCCAATGTAGGCGACGATGAGCAGGCACGTGATGACGACCTGGGCTGACGCAGTCGCTGAAGCGCGAGGACCAAGGACCACAGCCGAGCACCCGGGCCCACGTCCGGTGGTGTTACTGGTGGCTGCGGTGGCCTCCCGTTGGCTCCATGCACTCGCCGTCGGAGCTTAAGGCCAAGCGAAGCAGACCGCTCCGACCCTTGACCTTTGCCAGGCACTCGGGACGAACCACGACCGTGACGCTCGCGAGCCGTCTTCCTCCCCGCTTCCGCTCGCTGGAACACCACCTTGCCAACTGCGTGGCACTTCACGCGCCCGCCTCTCTCCTTCATGGCCTCGTGTCCCAGCCCATCGTCGTCTTCGTCTTCGTGCAAGTTTTGCCACCGCGCTTCTGCCTTACGATTTCGTCTGCTATGTCCACGTCGGCCTTGTCACGACACCATACACGACACTCGCGCACTTCTCCCATCACACAAGTCCCCCTTTTAAAAGTTTTGTTTCCTTTAACAAAACTTCAGCTAAAGATGCGCGATAAGTTTCACTATAACACGCACAATTCAAAGTGACAACACAACTGAGAGCTAGATGCATATTTCAACGCTTCATCAACACGTTTACACATGTTAAAACGAACACGTAAAACTAAATTTACTGTTACTGACATAATTCTCATATGATCCCTTGCTGGATGTTCTTTATGATGTAAAAAAAACAAAAAAAAACCATCGATGTTGTGGTCTCGGTTAAGCAGAAAGTCCACCTTCCTTAGCCGACCACAGGAAGCGGTATCTTCCGTTCAAAGAGCAGCTGGAGAAGAAGCGCCTCATCCCAAACATGAAACTCGCGCTTTCTTGGTTTCTGCTCACAGTGTCATTTCCGTTATTTGCGCGATGCTGTCACATTTTGTCGCGACAAGCTCAGGGTGTCCTCGATGCGTTCGCGTAGGGTCAGAAGGTACTGGTAAGTCGCACGTAACTCAGGGCTAATTTCGTCTCGTGTCCACAGCTCTTTCATTATTGACATCAGTCCACCTACGTACCGACCTGTTCTTTCTTTGGGGGCTGTTTCCTGGCATACGGCACAAGAGCGAACAAACCGCTTTGTTTCTGCCTGCATCGCTGGCCAGTAAAATAGCTCCTGCACGCGGTTCCTCGTGCGTTTCATTCCTTGATGGTCGGAAAAGGGACTGTCATGTGCGACCTTTAAGGCATACCCGCGCAAGCACTTTGGCAAAACAACTTGTGTGATTTTCTTACCATTGCGAAGCTCGCGTTCTCTGTGAAGTAGTCCTCTCCTCAGTGTGAACATTTCTCGAGTGCCCCCCCCTTGGTAAGGTGAACCATATCAACTCGCTCAAAGCATGATCCCAGCGATGGGTCGTTACCCTGAGCTGCTCGCAGATCATCTTTTGAGATAGCGGAGTACTTTGCGGGGTCTCTGTACGTGTAGTCGGATCTTACTCGTTTCGCCGTTGCAGCGCACACGAGACTCGGTGCCACGCAATCTCCGGGTCCTTTGTGAGCGTATCCGTCTTGATCCCCTCTATATGACCATTCCGGGTCAGGATCATTAGGTGCCCGTGCCCCCCGGTATATTCCCTATGATCACCTCGTATAGGGGACGTGGCATACATTTTACCAACAGACGCCCTGTGAAATACGGTGAAGACAGGTGTACCCACGCTTCTGGAAGGTCGTAAGACGTCCCGTCCGTAAGGATGACGGTGCCATACCTTCCGGTCAAAGCTGTGTCAGGAACTAAGTCCCGCTGCACTATCACCGTATTGCTACCAGTGTCACGTGGCACGGTTACCTTCTTTCCGAAAACCCATCCAGCCGAAGTTGGCATAGACCTCTTCTGCATGGTGCAGAGTCCCTTCTCTTGATCTTCGTCCTTAAACACGTTCAGGAGCTCATGCTCCGGGCCTCTCGTGAGCTCTTCTCTCTCTTGCGTTTGTTCCTGGTCGACTGGAACCACTGCACAAGTAACTTGTCCTTTCCCGCTCTTCTTCTTACAGTCACTGTTTACTTGATGACCGGCTTTCTGACAAACTTGACAAAAGGGCTGCTTGCTTTTCGCTCGGCATGACGAAGCCTCGTGTCCGACACGGTCACAGAGGAAACAGATTATCTGGGAACCTTTTGACGATTCCTTTCCCTGCCTACTATCTCCCACTATAGAAGAGATTCCAAACGCCTCCCGAAACTGGCCGAGATTTCGTTGTTGTTGCGCCTCCATGAAGTGGTCGCATGCCTCGGACATCTGTTTCAGGGTTTTGCAGTTCCTCTCCTTTAGGAATACTGCGAGTTTGCTGTGGCAGTTCTTCAGAAACTGCTCTGAGACTATGAGGTCTCGCATGCCCTCGTATGTTTTCGGCGTCCCCGATATTTCAAACCACCGGTCAAAATAACCCTGCAAGCGAACGGCATATTGTTGGCCAGTCTCGAGGTCCTCCGGCTTGCTGGAACGGAATTTCTCCCTGTATCCTTCAGCGGTGAACCGAAACCTCTGCAATAGGGCCACCTTTACCTTTTCATAATCAAGTGAGTCTTCTGGTGACAGCCGACCAAATACCTTCAAGGCTTCCCCCACCAAATCATGCTGAGAGCAGTAGCCCACTTATCCTTCGGCCAATCCTGTCCTATCGCGATCACCTCAAATCGACGAAAATACGCATCTAAGTCGTCTCTTTTCTCGTCGAAGAGCGGTAGAAAGTTACGAGGGCAGATTGGCTGCTGAGGCGGTAATCGGTCAATAACACTGACACTCTCAACATCACCGGGCGCGCGGTCATGGGCAGCCTTCTGAGCTTCTAACAAACGTATGCGAAGCTGCAAGTTTTTCTCCTCGAGAGCTGCTTTTTCCCGCATTAACGCCAACTCCGCCTCACGTGCACGTTCCTCGCGCTCGTGCTCTTCGCGCCGAGACTTTTCCTCACGCTCGTGCTGCTCGCGTCGGGCCTTCTCCTCGCGCTCGTGCTGCTCGCGCAGGGCATCACGTTCCTCAGCGCGAATATCCCTTTCACGTGCTCTCTGTTCTTCTATCCACGTCCGAAGCGCGTCTCCCGACAAACCAAGCTTCTCACCTAGACTGACTTGTTCTTTCAGATCCATATCGCGGTCGTTATGTTCTTTTCGAAAGAACAGAAATCAGCCTCGCCCCACGTTGGGCGCCATTGTAATGAGGTTCTTCTAAATGAACTGATAGAACGAGTACGTTGCGTCGGGGTCGGCAACGTTCTCAAGAAAATGGCGAGGCTGTTTTCTGGATTCTTTCCACTTTATAGAGAAACATACGAACATACGACACACAATGACGGGCACTGATGATAACACGACACTTTACAACCTATGGGGAAGAAAAACTCAACGAAAACACACACAACTTCAGTCCTAGCATACGTAAAACAGTCTCACCGGTGAGGGCTAGAATTGATGCGGGGAACGTCTACGGAGACCAGACTTTAGCGCAGGGAAGCCGTCGTCGCAGGAATTCGGAGGGCAGTCGGACGACGATCCAATGTAGGCGACGATGAGCAGGCACGTGATGACGACCTGGGCTGACGCAGTCGCTGAAGCGCGAGGACCAAGGACCACAGCCGAGCACCCGGGCCCACGTCCGGTGGTGTTACTGGTGGCTGCGGTGGCCTCCCGTTGGCTCCATGCACTCGCCGTCGGAGCTTAAGGCCAAGCGAAGCAGACCGCTCCGACCCTTGACCTTTGCCAGGCACTCGAGACGAACCACGACCGTGACGCTCGCGAGCCGTCTTCCTCCCCGCTTCCGCTCGCTGGAACACCACCTTGCCAACTGCGTGGCACTTCACGCGCCCGCCTCTCTCCTTCATGGCCTCGTGTCCCAGCCCATCGTCGTCTTCGTCTTCGTGCAAGTTTCGCCACCGCGCTTCTGCCTTACGATTTCGTCTGCTATGTCCACGTCGGCCTTGTCACGACACCATACACGACACTCGCGCACTTCTCCCATCACACACATGCATGACGTTTATAAGCATCTCACATCGACCTAACGTTTTGAGTGCGGAGCACTTCAGGGTCCCGGCTTGTTGTCCATCCATACATCTCATGTGGCATGATCACGCTCACCGTAACGCGCTCACAACATGCCATAACAAGGCTCGAAATGCTCAAAACAGAACTGAACGAACAAGGTCTCAAGTAATATAAGTAACAGAAATAACAAGGACGTAGTTGCAATAATTAAATTAAAACCGCTAAAAACGTGTCGTCCCCATGGGGCTGACTCCAGCGGGGCGCAAGAGTGCACCACCACCTCGCCTAGCGAGCGAATGCCCCTCGCCCTGCCCCATGCCCCCTGCGGCCTCGCCCGCGCGGCAAGGCGCGGCATTGGTGGCATCGCTATGTGTGACGGGGTCAGGGGCTTTATATAAAGATTGGGCAAACAGCCTGACAAGATTCCTTGTTCGCGACGCATATCTAAACTGCCGTAACTAGCAGGTAGTCGATAATGCGCAGAAAAGGTAGTCCAATGTCACACACCGAGAGTGCGAATCTCCGTAACAAGATTCAACTCGTGTAAGGAGAAGCCCTGCATGCTTACCTCAAACATTGACGTCACCGACGCTTTGGTAAACGGAGCAGTGGGAACTCTACGAACGGGTATCGCTGCATGCCCGGGCTACGCACTACCGCAGGTTTCACAGCAGTGGAGCTGCCATACGTTTTTTTTTCTCATGTAAAACGAAATAAGTACAGCACAATATCCAATATGACTATTCGGCAGTATGCATACAGAACGGGGACAAAAAAAACGAGAACTAGGCAAGTACTTAACCTTTTAAGCACTTTTGCGGACGAGCTTATTGTCTGTTTTCGGGTCGAACTAAAATCGCTGTGCAATTCTATCAAATGTGAAGCATGTATTTTTCAAGGTGCCTTTGAGTGCTCGGTTGAGCAACCTCTTCCCTGAGGTGAATATGAAGCAATAGAAAACTCATTGCCAGTTAAGTTGATCTTCCTTAAAACCGTTTACTGCCCAGCTCCCGCCATTGTGACTGTGAGTCTAAGATCTGCGACATTTACGTTCACTTGCGCGAAATGTCCTCGCGCCACTGCAGTTTCAGCCATCACTATCGGACATTCTAGCGCACGTGCCGATAAAATACGCTGCCGCAGAAGCTTTAAGGCCACCCGGCACGCCTACACCTGTATGTCCTTGGCACATTGGGGCGTATTGATTACGTGCTTTTCAATCTCGTAGGCACGTGGAGGTAGTTCTCGTTTATTTAATCCCGACAGACGTGGTAGGCACGCACAAAAAATGTTGCTTACAAGTCCAGTGGCCTTCTGCTAATTTGTGTCTAATTAAGGGAGCTCAACGCGAGCGACCATAATAAGCGTGTTAAAAATGCGGCGTAGTTATGTTTAAAGTCACAATTTACGGAATTATCTTCAAATATTCACTTTGGTTGCGGACGCCACACTATCGCAGCAGTGTAGAACGCCACAAACATGTTTTGATTTTCTTGCAATGTCGTGGTGAGAAAGACTGAAAATAAGTATCATGACAGGCCCATCTGGTATGCGAATACACTAAGCTTTATCTAGCAAAGCTAAACCTGAAGGTTTCGCGTGAACTAAGCCTACCTTTTTTAGATGTAGAGAGAAATCAACGTGCCCTGTATTGTTCAATCTTGTTTTGTAGGTCGAAGAGACCCTTAGAAAAAAATTACACCATCTCCCGCTAAAGGGAACCATGTGTAGATGCGAAGCAGCGGGCGCTAACGCTTACACTGGCGGCGGCGTTGACGCTGGCGCTCTTCGCGGCGTTGCGCAGGAGAGAAATCTGGGGAGGCGCAATCATGCAGTGATGGACCGGTGTTTGCTACTGGAACATGCCAATCGCTGCTAATGGGCAATGAGAGACAGAAGACTCCGATTGGACACAGAGACCCGCAGTCCGCTTTTAGTTAACGCGCACGCTGCGAATTTTTATCGTTTAACAACGCACAGGAGAAATCTCCCACCGGCACAACCTTGCAGGTCAAGATCCAGTGCCTATATATACGGGGTGGCCAGTGAACGGTTGTGCAGGCGCGAGCAGTCGGTTTTTTCAATCAAGAAACTCGCTAGCAGACGCTGCCTGCGTCAGCGTTGCGAGGCGAGAGAGGGGGAGCGTAGGAAAGGAGAGAGGGGGGAGGGGACGCGCATGCGCATTGTGGGTGTAGACGCCGAAGGAGGGATGCCTAGAGGAGAGAGGGGGGAGCGTAGGAGAGGAGAGAGATGGGGGAGGGGACGCGCATGTGCAGTGGGGGGTGTGGTAGCCGCGGGTAGGAATGCCTAGAGGAGAGAGAGAGGGGGGAAGGGACGCGCATGCGCAGTGGGAGTGTGGACGGCGCGGGGAGGGATGCCTAGAGGAGAGAGAGGGAAGCGTAGGAGAGCAGAGAGAGGGGGAGGGGACGCGCATGCGCAATGGGTGTGTAAACGCCGCGGGAGGGATGCCTACAGGATAGAGAGGGGGAGCGTTGGAGAGGAGGTGCGTGGAGAGGGTTTGCGCATGCGCAGTAAGGGTGGTCACGCCGCACACCACCACCACCACCGGATTGAACTTCGCCATAACATGCTTCACATCTAAAATTAACAGGTTAAACGTGTCTAGAGTAAGACTTTCTTGGGGGGGAAATATGAGCTTTTGAGCCCAAGGTATACCTGCCGGAAAGAAGTAAGTAAAGCTTCTAAGAAAAAAAGAAGAAGAAAGAAAAAAAAAGAAAAGTGTTTTTTTTTTCGAACAGTGCGTTTGCGGGCGTTGGCAGGGTGTTGGCTATCGGAAAGGAAGCCAAGGTACACCTACGCTTTTAAAAAAGTTGCCGACTACAGTTACATTTTTTTTATTCTGATATGTTGTCGAACATAACTACCGATTGCTGCCCATAAGAGTAGTTGGGTAATTACTAAAATGCAATGAGTTGATTTCAGTTCCTTTATTTCTAATTGTGACTACAACTGAAGAATTCCCGTAAGCTGACCTTGCTCTTCCAATGACCCTTTCCATAGCCCGGCATGTATCATTTAAGTTCACAAATTATTACTTCTAAAATTTTTGCAGATTTCGTTTCGTTGTTTAAATTCGTTAACGTTATCAATTTTTTTCTGGGATTACTGCAAACATCAACTAAGCTTGAAGCTTCAATCTTATTATTTTTTTTTGTCACCGCAGCCCATGTACGTCTGGTGCAGTTGCCAGTAAAAAATGGGCTATCAACATTTTATTTTTGTGTGTGCATTTCTCTTCAGTAGTTCGTCAACTACTATGGATTATTCAATGTTTTAGTATTAATTTTATCTTCAAGTGCGCTTCACTACGTTTAGAGGGTACTAAAAGGAGTGCAGACACAAAAGCTTTTCATGGCGTTTTTTTTTTTTTGCTGCAAAGTGTTGCTGGAGACCTATTAATCATGACACGGAGCATCCCTTGCTGCAGCACGTGACAGATACTTAATTACAGTCTGTTTATTATCGACCAGTTCCCGTTGCAGTTTGGGAGAGCTCTGAAAGCGACAAGCCGCCGTGTCCAACTACCGCCATCTACTGTGTGAAACGGCGCGCAGACCTGCGACGCACTTCCGCGCTGCCTGCATGGTCTTTGGCAGTGTGATGTCTTTGCCGTCATCGTCATCGTCGTCATCTGGTGACAAACGACTTTCATAAGGCTTCCGCACGTTCGCCGCAGGCACGTGCTCACGAGAAGCCGCCGAATAGTAGCCTGTTGGAGCAAGTGCGCTGAGAGCGCAATGACGACTATTACGTCATCATTTAGGCTGGGCATCTCGGAGCTGGGTGGCAGTGGTTGCGTGGCGGATGTGTTGTCGTCCCATTCATGTCACTCTGTCGGATGTCCAATGTCGCCAGGTGTGGCATGTCCGGTACGTGGACCTTAAAATCAATATAAATTCTTCTAAGTTTTGTTCGCTGTTCAGATTTGCTTTACTATATAACCGAACCCCAGGCCATTCTAGCCGCGAAATTTTATGTGAGCACTCCTTGAGGAAATGAACACTCGAACTTGTTGTGGTAACGTACATGCCAGGTGATAATATTTTATGGCGTTTAACGAAAGGCCACGAAATATGACATGAAACCACGTGACGGCGCTCGTGCGCTGTTGTACTCCAGCGCTCTCAACTGTGCTTCGAGCGCAAGAACAGCATCGGAGAACAGTGGCGAAGAGGGCGGCCGCGGCTGTAAGCATCGGATTCACGATGCATCAGAACTTTCCACGGCGGTCTTTGATAAGCAAAACACTCCGTATATGAGCTCGAAGGCACTGTTCAAAGCGCTGCAATAAGATAGTCCATGAACGCATTTCAGAGGTTTTATTAAAGTTTACGTAAGTTATGCGAAAAATATATTTTTGAAATCAATGATTAAGTATAATTTTCTTAATTAGCAAGTTGTCGTGTATGTGTGCCTTAGGTGAATAATTGAAAGCGTATGCTGCAAAAAACTAAATTCGATAATGCAGCGCCTATAACAGCCTTCAAGATGTGTATTGTCAATGTGTGGCACACACGTGAACGGATGTTGAATTGGTAAAGGTTCATCCGTCTTATTCGCCTTGGTGTACTATGGTGTAAATGTGGCTGTCTTATGCGCTGTAATTTTCTGAATATGTTAACGCAAGTGACACATAACACATGACTCCTGACTTCTAATACTTTGGTTCGTCCATTACTCGAGTACGAAGCTGTCATATAGAGCCCTCACACATTTTTTTAACATCCGGAAGAATGTTAGACGCTTCATCTTTCGTCGCTACGACGGGAATCTTTCCCTCAGTTCCCGTATTCATAATCTTGAGCTTACTAGTATCTCCTTCTCGTCATCACCTTGAATGTTTGAAGTTTATACTCTGATTCACACTTCACGATTTCTTTTACTAATCAAAATACATCACTTCCGCTAAACCAATATCCGCCGGACATCATTACGAGCGTAATATGTCTCGTTTTTATCGCCGAACTAATGTGTATAAATACAGTTTTTTGTTCACAGTATTGAATTATGGAATGTTTTACCCGGCCATGTTAGATATTTACCAGTTAGGTCAAATACTTAAAATATAATAGCTCAAATACTTAACACATATTTCTGTTCTGTGTTCACTCAGGATCATGCCAGTGCTCCAAAAGTTTCGCTTCTCGAAGAAATACCACCTATTGATGACATATTCGTTAGCGAGGAGGGGGGTCCTGACGTTGCTTCTTAAATTAGACACCACAAAATCTCCTGGTATTGATGAAATACCAAATGCGTTCCTTATGCGATATGCTGAATTGGTGCGCCAAGAATGTAACTCTGCTATATCGCAAATCACTGGTTCGTGCGGAACTTCCAGGTCACTGGAGATTTGCTAGAATTGTACCCATACTTAAATCACACGACCATTCATCACCTTCTTCATACAGGCCTATATCGATGTTATGTACTTCAGTAAAGCTGCTTGAACATATTTTATTCAAGCATATATCTTCCTTTGTTGAGAACAATAATTTGATTGACGATCAGCAACACGGATTTCCGTAGAGGGGTGTCTACAGCATAGCTCGGCACACTCACTCATGAGTGCACTCAACTCACACTCACTCACACTCATTTGAACGTGGTGAGTTGAGTATGAGTGAGTACTCATGCGTGTGAGTGGACGTGAGTGTGAACGTGAGTGAGAACTCATGAGGTGAGTGGTCGTGAGTGTGAACGTGAGTGAGTACTCATGGGTGTGAGTGGACGTGAGTGTGAACGTGAGTGAGTGCGAAGGCTGAAAAAATTGTGGTGAGTGAGTTTGAGTGAGTACTCCCTTAAAGTGCCGACCTATGGAGCTCGGCACACTCACTCATGAGTGCACTCAACTCACACTCACTCACACTCATTTGAACGTGGTGAGTTGAGTATGAGTGAGTACTCATGAGTGTGAGTGGACGTGAGTGTGAACGTTAGTGAGTACTCATGAGTGTGAGTGGAGGTCAGTGTGAACGTGAGTGAGTACTCATCAGTGTGAGTGGACGTGAGTGTGAACGTGAGTGAGTGCGAAGGCTGAAAAAATTGTGGTGAGTGAGTTTGAGTGAGTACTCCCTTAAAGTGCCGACCTATGGTCTACAGTAACTCAACTAGTCTTAACAATACATGACCTTGCTTTAGCGTTAGACAGACATAATCAGCGTAGATATAATATTTTTAGACTTCAAAAAAGCCTTTGACCGGGGTATCCCCATTCCAAGCTTATACTAGAATTGAAGCCCATTCTCAAAAATGATCGCCTTCTAGCCTGGAATTGCTGCGTACCTCTCGTCAAGGCGGCAATGTGTAGTCATTGATGGCACAGCTTCTCCTTCAGCTCCGGTGGCATCTGGTGTTCCGCAGGGCTCCGTTCTCGGTCCTTTATTTTTCCTGCTATTCATTAATGACATTGTTCAGAACATAGGCGCCCAAATTCAGCTGTTCGCAGACGACTGCGTAATATACCAGGAAAGTATCTGGCCCTAATGATCAGGTCCTACTAAATCAAGCATTAAGTACAATTGCGAACTGGTGTTGTACATGGCAGCTAACAGTTAGTAGTAAAAAAAACGGTAGCAATGACCATAACCCGCATGAAGTAACCACTCGAATTCACCTGTTTCATCAATAACCAACCTTTAGGCTTAGTGCACAGCTATATCTATTAAGCAGTAATGATAACCTCCGATTTCCGCTGGAATGAACATGTAACGTTTACTGCTAGAAAAGCCTACAGACAACTGGGATACCTTCGGCGCACGCTGGGTCACTCAACAATTGAAATAAAATTATTAGCCTACAGGACGTTTATTAGGCCCACATTGGAGTATGCAGCGGCGGCCTGGGATCCCTGGACAGCCTCTAATAAAGTGAAACTGGAAAGTGTCCAAAGAAAATCTGTTAGGTTCCTTTATAACAGTTATAGTTGGAAAACAGCTCGCACCTCCTACAGAAAGCTGAACTAGACAACCTTGAAACAAGGCGCTATCACGACAGGCTAAAACCTTTTTATTTCTTCTATCACAAAATGTTACGAGTTCATCTGTCCGAATTCATAGCACCTGCCATTAGCCGCTTTACTCGGTCTCTTCACACAAAAAAGGTGGCCCGAGCTGAAGTGCAGAACAAACACTTCTATGTACTCTGTCTTTCCTCGGACAATCGTCGAGTGGAACGCCCTATCTGCTGATGTGGTAGAACGTCCCAACATTTATTCTTTTCTTCAGGCGATAAGAAATGCAGCTCCGTAAGCTCCACTACGCTTGAAGCGTGATGTAACGTCATCTATTCGCTTGCTATCGCTTTCACTTTTGCAGTGTTCCAATAAATGGTGAAACTTTATTTCCTTTTTTTCTGTGCTATGCGTGTACAAGGTCCGCACTTGTGTGTACTGTGTGCTATGTGAGTATTTGTAACGTGAGTTCTTTCTCCTATGCGAGTACTGACTGCAATAGAATTTGTTCCATGTTGTTGATTTGCATATTCGCAGAATATTACTTCATGTACTTCTTTTTAGATGCGAAGCGTCTTATGGCGAAGTTCAATCCGGTGGTGGTGGTCGTTGGCTTCCTGACCACCCTAACTACGCATGCGCGAACACTCTCCACACATATCCTCTCCTACGCACCCTCTCTCTCCTGTAGGCATCCCTCTACGCGGCAACCACACATCCACTGCGCATGCGCGTCCCCTCCCCCCTCTCTCCTCTCCTACGCTTCCCCCTCTCTCCTCCGGGCATCCCTCCCGCGGCGGTTACGCCCCCCATTGCGCATGCGCGTCCCCTCCCCGCTCTCTCCTACGCTTCCACCCCCTCCGGTGGTGGTGTGCTTCCCGACCATCCTAACTGCGCATGCGCAAACACTCTCCGCACACCTCCTCTCCTACGTCACTCATATCTATACCTCGCGACAACTTTCTGTGGCAGCACAGCGAAAGCTGCGAAGCCGAATCACGCACTTTTTTAGTACGCGTCTGCGTGTAGTCCGTGAACGCTAACTTTTATATACCACGTAGCATAAAAGGAAACATAAAAACAAAAGATGTAGTTATTATGCTCAAGATCATTCGCATTGTTATAAAGAAAACTTATTCCGTGCGGGAGTTCCGTTTTTTGCTGTTTCTAGTTTTCTGGTTTTCTGGTGTCATTTCACCTTTTTCCTGTCCCAGTAAATAGCGATGGCGTCGTTCGGTTGCAGCGAGTTCACATCGTGGCTTGTGAGCGAGGATGAGTGCGCGTTCGCTAGGTGATCTGTATTCACCGAGCAGAAGGAAAAGAAGACAGCTGTGCGTCGTCAAATATTTTGTTCCCCGCATATGCTATCACGGAGAAAGAAGTTGTGTGTCAGTGGTACCGTCAGTGCAAGTGGGTCTCTCATCGCGATAGCCGCCTTGAAAGTGACACCGGCGACCTGTCAATGTTCAGCGAGACCAGCTGCTTGAAAGCAGTATTGCGATTGGAAACTGAACGTAAAAACAATGACTCTTTTCATAAATTGCGTTCCATACGTGGTCGGTATTTCGGCTGCCTGATATTGCTGATACAATAACGCTAAAGATCGCGTACTCTAACACTGTACCCGTCGGCGTCTACGGCGGGAGCGGTTCTTGGCGCTTTGACATGACAGCGATATTGGAGGATAAAATCACCAGTGAAAAGTTTCGCCTGGGCAACAGGCGCGTTCATGTCTATTATGCGGCTAACTGCCAAAACAGCGTTCTTGGCCGAGTAAGGAGTGCGTTTCACCCGCTTGGATTTACTACGGCCGTGGATTTACGAACGTGAGACGCCCGCCTGTGACCAGTCGTGGCCAAGATATCTGCGACCCATCGATGACTTCGCGTCCACAAACAAATTAACGTGAGCGTCTCCAGAAAGTTGTTGCGCCTCCAAAAGAAGGAAAACGACGATACTGGCCCTGTATTCACCGACATTTAGGACATGGTTTCTTGCCATTGCGTTGAATTTCCTATCACACCGTTCCTGCTCGGCCGTGTGCCTTCCCCCCAGCCCTTTTTTTTTCAAAAATAAATCTGACCACTCCAATAAAGCTGCTTCCTGTGTTCCTTAGCAACAAAGAATATTTTATCGCTTTGAAAAAAAAATGCAAGCAAAGCAAATCCAAGCATTACTGTATGTTGCTCACTTTACATGCCGGCTTGAACCGCTGGCAGATTAGCTATGCTCGAATTCGCAGAAGAACACAGCAATGATTCCACGTATTTTTCCTTCACTGCTGCGTTCATAAGTATCTCAATGCTTGTCATAGCTTTCGATTAAAGCTGCATATAACCTATCTTTTAATACACTATTTCAAAAATAACATCAAAAACCTTTGATGTTCGTGCGAAAACGTACATGTTGGATGCGCTTCCGAAACCTAAACCGAAATCGCCCGCAAACGGACTACTTGGCGTAGTAACACATGTGCAGAAGCTCCGCCCACGTAGCTTTGGCTGTGCTGCCACAGAAAGTTGTCGCGAGGTATAGGTGGACCCCGGCATAAAACACTTTTGTGTTAAAAACCGACTGCTCGCGCTGCACAACCGTTCAACGCCGACGCAGGCAGCGTCTGCCAGCGAGTTTCTTGATTGAAAAAACTGGCAGATCCCACGCACTGTGGGAATCGATGTAATGCGAAGCAGCCAGTAAGAAACAAATCATGCTGTACATAATATGCATGTCATTATTTACATGTTAGGACCTGTCATTTGTGTTCATCATACAGTCCGTCACGCATTACAAATTTTAGTGTATATCAAGCTAGCGAACTTGACGCAAGCGCACCATGAGCGTGGCATGTAAATGGCATTGTAGATGACACGCATGCCAAGATTTTCACGTTACCACCTGCCACTTATGTTCGCTTAATTTTTTTCCTCGAATCGCAGCGAGACGCGAGACCAATCTGCCTCCGTTTCGCATGCGTTTCTTATTCTCGTGCTTTGCGCATCGTGCAGACGCCATCCGCGTTCCAGAGTTTAATTGACGGACACTTTGTCAATTCTAAAGTGTGTTCCTCGAACGCCTGTCCCCACTGGGACGGGGTCGGTCAGAATGGAACGTGATGCGCGCGTCTCCCTTCTTGCATGATTAACACGCCAGGCACAGCGACGCTACGCAAGCAAAGCGCGGGCGCTGTAGAGTCCAACGCGACCGGCGTCCGTTTGCGCGCCCCGACGCCCACCTGGCACCCTGCCAAGGCACGGCTGGAGGGACGGACGACCGGACGGACGGAAGTGGGCATGAGACATTGAAGGCTTTCGCCTTAAAAATTTGGTGTATATCAAGCTAGCGAGACGGCCACGAGAGTGTCATGAGCGTGGCATGCAAATCATGTTTCACATGACATGTCATGATTTTTACATTACCACTTGTCAGTGCTCGTCATACAATCGCGTCACTGAATACAAAATTTGGTGTATATCAAGCTAGCGAAACGGCCGCGAGCGTGCCATGAGCGTGGCATGCAAGTCATGTTGCACATGACATGTCATGATTTCCTTATGACCACTTGGCATTTATGTTCGTCATACAGTCACGTCACGCAATACCAAATTTGGTGTACATCAAGCTAGTGAAACGGCCGTCAGCGCGTCATGAGCGTGGCATGTAAATCATGTTGTACATGATATGCAGGTCGTGATCTTCATATTAACACCTGTAATTTATGTTGGTCATGCAGAAATGTCTCGTCGTACCAATTTTTGGATATATCAAGTTAACAAAACGGCCTCAGGAGAACTATGGCCATGACATGTAAATCATACTTTTCATGACAAGTTAGTCATGATTTTCATGATATGACCAGACATTCATGTTTGTCATACAGTCTTGTTATGCTATACCAATTTTGGTATAAATCCCATTAACTTTACGGCCAGGAGAGCTCAAAGTCCTAGGCGGCTAGATAGATAGATACGCTCAAAGTCTCCGAAGTTCGCTAAGAAATGCTTCGCATTTAAAAACCGACTGCTCACGCTGCACAACCGTTCACTGGCCACCCCGTATATATAGGCACTGGATATTGACCTGCAAGGTAGTGCCGGTGGGGGATTTCTCCTGCGCGTTGTCGAACAATAAAAATCCGCAACGTGCGCGTTAACTAAAAGCGGGCTGCGGGTCTCTGTGTCCAATCGGAGTCTTCCGTTTCTCATTGCCCATTAGCAGCGATTGGCATGTTCCAGCACGAAACACCGGTCCATCACTCCGTGATTGCGCCTCCCCAGGTTTCTCTCCTGCGCAACGCCGCGATGAGCGCCAGCGTCAACGCTGCCGCCAGCGTAAGCGTTAGCGCCCGCTGCTTCGCATCTACACATGGTTCCCTTTAGCGGGAGATGGTGTAATTTTAAATGCGGAGCATTTCTTAGCGAACTTCGGTGACTTTGCGCGTATCTATCTATCTATCTATCTATCTATCTATCTATCTATCTATCTATCTATCTATCTATCTATCTATCTATCTATCTATCTATCTATCTATCTATCTATCTATCTATCTATCTAGCCGCCTACGACTTGGTGCTTTTGGTATGGCATAACATGACTGTACGACGAACATGATTGACTGGTCATATCATGAAAATCATGATTAAGTTGTCATGAAAAGTATAATTTACACGCCATGCCCGTAGTGCTCCTGAGTCCGTTTTCTTAACTTGATATATATTTAAAATTGGTACGATGAGACATTTCTGCATGACCGAAATTTCTGCATGACCAACATAACCCTTTACGGCCTGACCCGCACAAATGTGTGGGTCAATAAAGACGCTCACGAAACGGCACCTGTTTCAGTTTCGGTTTCATATCTCTGTGCCGCTAAAGTCAATGTTTACGGGAATAGATCTATTTGAGTAGTTCAATAATTTCGGCACCAGAGGACGAGTAATCTTCCGCGAAAAATGCCGTCTGAGCACGTGCGCCGACAGCAGCTACCTCAGACGTGCAAATCAACGCTCCTTCTTGTTATACATTTTTTTTCGGGAGTGTATTCATATGAAAGGAATAATGAGACTTAGAAAAACATGCTTCGCTAAAAAAATGGCGCGTTCCTACTACACACGCTGTGTACTCACGCGTGAAAAAGTCACCCGCACGTTTGTGCGGGCTGGGCTTTGGTCCTCGTCAAGTGCACGGCGGATCAGCGCAGGTTGGCTTGTTCGCGCGCGGTTGCGCCTGCGAAGCAGCTATTTGACTAGGCTGTGTAAGGCTGTCCCTCCGTGCGTACGGACGAACGCGCCGCAACGCGCTCCCCTCGCCGCAGGTGTTGGAGCGGTGCCAAGTAGATGCGAAGCAGCTATTTGACTAGGCTGTGTAAGGCTGTCCCTCCGTGCGTACGGACGAACGCGCCGCAACGCGCTCCCCTCGCCGCAGGTGTTGGAGCGGTGCCAAGTAGGTCACGCCGCAGCTGCCGGCTGCTCCGCCCGCTCGCAACACCTCTGACCCGCCTCCCGTGTCTTTGCGTTTCAAACAAACGTTTACTCGAGTAAACGCTACACCGAGTTTCGATTCATACGGTTCTTCCGGCACCCGCGTCGACGCCCGTTTCAACCGGGTCAACGCCGTGCGCACCGCTGCTGCTTCGCATCCCGTCAGGGTTCCCTTCGGGAAGATGGTCCATTTTTTAAATGCGAAGCATTTCTTAGCGAACTTCGGCGACTTTGAGCGTATCTATCTATCTATCTATCTATCTAGCCGCCTACGACTTTGTGCTCTCCTGGCCGTATCGTTAATGGGACTTATACCAAAATTGGTATGACATAACATGACTGTATGACAAACATGAATGGCTGGTCATATCATGAAAATCATGAATAACTTGTCATGAAAAGTATGATTTACATGCCATGGCCATAGTGCTCCTGAGGCCGTTTTCATAACTTGATCTATCTAAAAATTGGTACGATGAGACATTTCTCCATGATCAACATAAATGACTTGTAGTAATATGAAAATCATGACCTGCATGTCATGTACAACATGATTTACATGCCACGCTCATGGCGAGCTGACGGCCGCTTCGCTAGCTTGATATACACCAAATTTGGTATTGCGTGACGTGAGTGTATGACGAACATAAATACCAAGTGGGCATATGGAAATTATGACATGTCATGTGAAGCATGACTTGCATGCCACGCTCATAGCACGCTCGCGGCCGTTCCGCTGGTTTGATATACACCAAATTTTGTATTGAGCGACGTGATCGTATGATGAGCATAAATGACAAGTGGTACTATGGAAATCATGACATGTCATGTGCAACATGACTTGCATGCTATGCTCATGACACTCTCGGGGCCGTTTCACTAGCTTGATATACACCAAATTTGGTATTGAACGACGTGACTGTATGACGAGCATTAATGACAAGTGGTAATATGGAAATCATGACATGTCATGTGCAACATGACTTGCATGCTACGCTCATGACACTCTCGGGGCCGTTTCACTAGCTTGATATACACCAAATTTGGTATTGAGTGACGTGACTGTATGAAGAGCACAAATGACAGGTGGTAATATGGAAATCAGGAAATGTCATGTGCAACATGACTTGCATGCCACGCGGATGTCATTCTCGTGGCCGTTTCGCTAGCTTGATATACGTCAAATCTTTAAGGCATACGCCTTAATTGTCTCATGCTCACGTCCGTCCGTCCGTCCGTCCCTCCCTCCAGCCGTGCCCTGGCACGGTGCCAGTTGGGCGCCGGGGCGCGCAAACGGACGCCGGTCGCGTCGGACTCTACAGTGCTCGCGCTTTGCTTACGTAGCGTGCTGTGCCCAGCGTCTCTAAATCATGCAAGGAGGGAGACGCGCGCATGACGTTCCATTCTGACCGACCCCGTCTCAGTGGGCACATGCGTTGGAGGAACGCGCCTTGGAATTGACAGTGTCCGTCAATTTAAACACTGGAACGCGGACGGCGTCTGCACAATGCGCAAAGCGCGAGAATACGAACGCATGCCAAACGGAGGCAGATTGGTGTCGCGTCTCGCTGCGATTCGAGTTAAAAAATTAAGCGAACATAAGTGGCAGGTGGTAACACGAAAATCTTGGCATGCATGTCATCTACAATGCCACGCTCATGGTGCGCTTGCGTCCAGTACGCTAGCTTGGTATACACCAAAATTTGTATTGCGCGACGTGACTGCACGACGAACACAAATGACAGGCCCTAGATGTAACTAATGACATGCATATCACGTACAGCATGATTTGCTCCTTGCTGGCTGCTTCGCATTACATCGATTCCCACAGTGCGTGGGATCTGCCGGTTTTTTTTATTGCGAATAGCTTTCTTGGCATCTTATTGGCACTTTTTTTTGGTTGGCGTTTCCTGATGTTTTCTTATATCTGAAGTTAGTGACGCGAAGTGATGTACGTGAATTATGATCACCATTGACGCAGAAAATATTTATTTTGTGAATGTGTTGTGACAGCATCCATTATATTTCAAAGAATTAGATTTTACATTGCCTATGATGTAGAGTTTCAGTATCGCCAGTGAAATTCTAAGGGTAATAAATAACATTGACGGTTCAAATTGCTAAATTTATCTAACTTAGGGAACAAGCTTCTGTGGGCGCTGAATTTTCTTTTTTTTTTCACATGCCGAGATTTTCAAACCAGAGAATGAAGAAGACATGGAAGAGATATTGAGCCTCCTGATGTCTTGCGTCAGAATTGGGTGGGACCACGTTGACATATTCGTCGTTCGAGCCAAATTATTGATGAAAACTGGAGTTTGGAAGGCCAGTTTTTGAGCAGTGACCTCCATAATAACTGGGCCAGGTGACTACTCAATCTATCCTGTCAGTTTCAGTGAAATTGATGTCTTTTGGATGAACACATTCGGCTGCAAAGCATCACCTGCTAGGAAGTTGTGAGACCGCCGACGTTCTTGTTGTTGTCAAGACTCCTTTGCCAACTTTCTCACACTTATTTATTGCAACTATCTTTGCAACTATATTGCAACAAAACGGCATTGTGCCCTAGTTGTACACATAGAACAACTTTGCAAGCAGCCGTGCAAAAGATCGAGCAGCTTTTGGTATGGACCTGATCATAGGCTGCATCCAATCTCTGAGGAACTTTGGTCGTCACCAGGCGCCCAAGAATTGAAAGCGGAAAGAAAAATCTGTCACAGGATCAATCCTTAGACAACTTTACTGGAGTAGAAAAGTCGCCCGGCTAGCCAAGCGATTAGACTCACCTATAAGTACCACTGGCGGTCAGTATACAGCTTGACATATGCACATCACTGCAGGCTGTCAAGTGTAGCTTCTTGTTCAAGGACGCGTTGTATGAAGTGCAACTTATACATGTGCCTCACAAGTGACACGCAATACTCTAAAATGTTGCATTCGTAGCGCTTACCACACATTTTTTGCTTTGTCTTAGCCGTTATTAGTGTATTCCTCACTGCAGTGAATCACATGAATAAAAGCCCAGCCCGCATATATGTGCGCGTCTGTTTTCTGGGGCAAAAACTCCAATTCTTACAGTTTAACCTTTGAAAACTTAATTACAATAGAGCAAACATCAATAATTTTTGAGCAAGTTAGCAATTTTTCCATTATTGTTTTCTCGGGCAGGAAAGGGATAAATGACAGGTGGTAATATGAAAATCATGAAAAGCATGCCATGTACAACATGATTTACATGCCACCCACGCTCATGGTGTGCTGGCGGCTGTTTCCGCCAGCCTTATACACACCAAATTTGGCATTCCGTGAGGTGACTATATGACGAACATAAATGACAAGTGGTAATATGGAAATCATGACATGTCATGTCAACATGACTTGCATGCCCCGCTCATGGACACTCTCGGGGCCGTTTCGCAAGCTTGATGTACACAAACTTTGGTATTGCGTGCCGTGACTGTATGACGAACCTAAATGACAAATAGTAATATCGAAATCATGACATGTCATGTGCAACATGACTTGTATGCCACGCTCATGGCACGCTAGCGGCCCTTTCGCTAACTTGATATGCACCAAATTTGGTATTCAGTGACGTGACTGTATGACGAACATAAGTGGCAGGTGGTAACATGAAAATATTGGCATGTACGTCATCTACAATGCCATTTATATGCCATGCTCAAGGTGCGCTTGCGTCCAGTTCGCTAGCTTGATATACACCAATATTGGTATTGCCCGACGTCACTGTATGATGAACATAAATGACAGGTCCTAACATGTAAATCATGACAAGCATATTAAGGAGAAAGCATTTAATGTCTCATGCTCACGTCCGTCCGTCTCCCCGTCCGTCTGTCCCTCCGGCCGTGCCCTGGCACGGTGCCAGGTGGCCGCCGGGGCGCACATACGGACGCCGATCGCGTCGGACTCTAGAGTGCTCGCGCTTTGCTGTCGTAGCAACGCTGTGCCCAGCGTGTCCCAACAAACACGTTGGGAGACGCGCGCATCGCGTTCTATTCTGACCGACCCCGTTTTAATGGGCACAGCCGTTCGCGGAACACACTTTGGAATTTACAATGTGTCCGTCAATTTAAGCGCTGGGACGCGGATGGCGTCTGCACGATGCGCAAAGCGAGAGACAAGGAACGCATCCGAAACGGAGGCAGATTAGTCTCGCGTCTCGATGCGATTTGCGGTAAAAAATTACAAAAAACAAACAAAACACGCACACATTCCGTTTTTGTGCCATCCCACTAATAGTGTTAAAAAAAAGACACATGGCACAGTCAGTCGAATGGCCACAAGCTTTCACCGAACACACTTTGGAATGCCCAAAGTGTCCTTCAGTTTTATGCACAGCATGATTTGCTCCTTGCTGACTGCTTCGCATTTCATCGATTCCCACAGTGCGTAGGATCTGCTGTTTTTTTTTCTTTTTTCTTCGAGCTTGTGTTGTGTCGCTGCGTTGTCTATTCATGCCCCACTCCTTCGTAAGGCCTTCATAGAAGGCCGGCAGTATGTAACAAAATAAAAAAAACAAAAACTCGCTCAATTTGTTTTGTACCTTACATATTGTGTTGTTTTGCACATTTTGTATTTGCTACCTGCATTCCTGCGACAACCCTTTGACGCTGCAGTATGTTGAAATAAATAAATAAATAAATAAATAAATAAATAAATAAATAAATAAATAAATAAATAAAAATACGGCAGATCCCACACCTTGCGGGAATCGTTTTCATGTGAAGCAGCCGGCCAGTGATTGTCTATGCTGCATTTTTTCCTCCTTTTTGAGCAAAGCGTTAGGATGCGTATCGACGTGTCTTTGTAAGTGGAGTAGTTGTGTGCACATCGTGGGCTTACCAGGAATGTCGACTACGCTGGCGTTGAAAGGGAATATTACGGTTTCGACGTAACGTCAAGGGATCACGTTAGAGCACATTACGTCAGTACTATGGAAACGAAGTCCGCATTATCATGCGATGATGCGTATATCACACGTAACATTCTTTAGTGTTTTCCTCCGACGTCGAGGAAAGCTGGATTATAGGTTGCTATATACAGGGTGTTTCAAGAAATGTGTCCACTATTTTTAAAAAATCAGCAAAATGCGGTATTTGCTCGCTGTCTTCACAATTGCTTTTTCTGTAGCGGCAGGCATCTTAAGATGGTTGAAGACATGATTTGAGACAGTAATTAAGAAAGTTAAATTAAATAACTTTTTAATTAGCGGAGTTAGATGGTCAAGTCCAATGGGAGAATTAAAGTCCTTCATGCTAAGAACCCATTTCAGCTTAAAAATTTCGAAAAAGCGGCCTCTATTAATTATTGTGGCGTAATGAAATTCAGGCAAATTCAGCGGCGAAACCGAAACCGAAACGCGGAAGAGCGCAACTGCCACATTCGTCTGAGACGTCCACAATGAGTGAATGTCATTATATCAACCATCTATTGATTTCTTGGTGTGAGTGTGTGGGCTGCGCTTGCAGTAGTAGCACTCATGACGCACATACGTTAACGAACGGGCAAGAACTGCACCTCTGT